>CATIWR010179087.1:0-29556 GCA_949677035.1 Omphalea diandra | reverse complement strand
TAATTTTAAAATTATTATTATTACGTGTCATGTGATTTTAAATTTAATTACAAAATAAATATAAAATTTATATTAATTTTTTATTATCCTTTATGTCATGTCTTCTTCTTTAGTGTTTTTACCAAAATAAATAGCCGCATAACTCTTTGGTTAAGATCTACACATTATATATTTCATCATATAAATTATTTTTAAAAATCTTAAAATCATGCATGATTTTCAAATATATCTTAATTTTTATTTTCTATTAATATAATGTGTGTAAATTTTACTTTCTTTTTAAAATTTACCTTCATTTTAGGAATGACAATTAATAAAACAGCGTTTTATCTTGATTCATGCTTAACAATTGTTGGTCTACTCATACTCATACCAACATTATGAAATACACTTCCATATCATAAAATTTATTAGTACTAGTATCCAAATAGTTATCAAATTATTTTTAAAATATCTATATAAATTGGAATATAAAGTATATAATTATAATTCATAATCACAATTAATTAAAATAATACACATTTTATTCAAAGGGGCCTTACATTAAAAATAAAATACTAAAAAAAATTGAATAATTTTAAAGTCTATTTAGATCCCCAAATGTAATATATTAGATATATTATAATTAATAAGTTTAATCGTACAATCTCTAACATTATGTGTGTATATATATATATATATAGAGAGAGAGAGAGCGAGAGAGAGAACTCAAATAGTTCCGCTAGATATATATCCATACGGGTACTAGAAAGGTCTGCAAAATTCATACTCTATCTAAACTCAATACTATTTGTTTGTATCTATTACCTAATCAATTTGGGTATTATCTAATTTGATAGAGTTAGTTCGGATGAGTACCTACAGGTAGGATATAAATAGTCATGCCTACTTTATTTAGATATTCATGTCCCTCAACTTTTTAAATGATATAATCATATTCAAAATTATTTTTTTTAATTTTAATTAGAATAATCTGTTCATGTTTCATATTAAATAGGTCTATTTTTGTTTGTAAAACAATATAAAAATATACTTTTTATATTTTTATTAATAAAATAATTTATAATTTATGAAATAACAAAAGTTAAATTGAATGTTCAAGAAACTTAGGAAAAAATTTGAAGTCAATTTTTCATACTTTTCTTGAATCTAAAAATAAAAATACTTAATATCTTATTATTCTCAATAGATTAATTCAAATCTCACTGGTTTGAGGTCTAGTAGCTTAGATTTAATTGATTATCAAGTCATTTAAGTTTAATTTTCTCAAGCAATATAAAAATTAAATTTTATATTCTTTTATTAATGAAAATATTTTATAATTTGAAAATAGCAAAATTAATTTTGAAAATTTTCAAAAACTTGAAAAAAATTGAAATCATTCTATAAAACTTTTCACTCTTTCCCCGATTCCTAATAATATAATTTTTTCTAACTAAAAATCAAAATATAATATTCTTATTCTCTTTATTTATCAAATATTTAATATCAAATCATTCTAATAATTAATTCAAATAACACATATTTATAAATCTCAATATAATCAAATATTTTTGAATCAATGAGACCTTAGTTATATCATAGTCAAAGTTGGCTAATCACATAGTCAATTAATATATATTATTAATTTTAGTCTCAAAGTTAATTTTAAATTATTCAAAAAATATTCTAAATATAAAATTAGAAAAACTAAGAATAAAAATTTTAAGACTACTTCCAAATATAAAATTAGAAAAATCTAAAACGTAAATATTCTAAATACGAAGCTAAAATATTTTGAAAAGAAAATTACAAAAACTTGAAAAGTGAAAATTATAAATTATTTATAAACAAAAAATTAGAAAAATCTAAAAGTAAAAATTATAAATAGAAAACAAAGATTTAAATTAATTTATTGATTGTTCAAAATTCCAAGTATTTAAAGGCAAATAACAATGTAATAGATTGTTAGAAATTATTTCATTCAATTTTAATAAATTTTTTCTTAAATTTATACCACACAAGATTGAAGGCAGAAATCAATAGACAATCTTTTGTCACAATTATCTTATATATATATATATATATATATATTATAATTATCTTTTAATTTTATTTTTAATTATAAAATACTTAATATTATTTATTATAAATTACTTTATTGAAATTTAATAAAATTTATCTTAAAATTATATAATTGAAAATATAAATTAATAAAAAAATTTTTATTATAACTAATTCAATCCATAATTGTAAATTTTGAAAAAATTATTTTATTATTTTATTTACTCAATAATAATTTTTTTAATAAATAATAATTAAAATTTAATTATTATTTATATATTAATTTTAATTATTTAATTAATTAACTAATTATCTAATATAAAATATTAAATTTATATTATAATTATGCCAGCCAATGCACAAGTTCACAATTAATTTAGACATGCAACGAACCCTACTAACTCTTGTCGTCCATTAAAATTGATGTTGAGAGATTTATTTTTTATTTTTTTTTTTTGTGGAACCATGTTGAGTAATTGTTCATTGGTTGTTGGGTAGTTAAAGCTGACATGCATAAGCATAAAAATGCAGCTTCTAACTGGGAGCTGTGATGCACATGTCAGTCGTCCAGAGCATGCTCTATTTGAATGTTTTGAAAATCAGACAACATCAATCAACTGATAAAATTAAAAATTAAATTAGTAATATATTTAAATTGATTCAAATTAATGTAAATTGGTATCTAATATTATTGTTATTTTTTTATTATATTTTTATATTTTTTCTATTTTTAAATTTATTATAATACTATTTTTAAATTTTACTTATTATTCAATCAATTAAATCAAATTGATTAAACTATTTAAATTAAAAATCAATCAACTAAGTGATATATTGACCAATCCGATTTTAAACATATTCATTTTCATTTTATTGTCTTTCTCTGTTCATGTATTATTTGCCCCTTTTTTTTCACATGTTGTAGGCTCAAATATTTTTTTTTTTCTCAAAGTGATTGGCTGATGAAAGCTCTTTGATGAGCAGATGTTTGGTATATTTCGTACTCATTATATTGTTTTAAACACTTATTATTTTAATTAAAATTTTTTAAATTATTTTCAATTTTATTTTTATCAAATTTATTTTTAAAAATATTTTGAGTAATATGTTTAATTTGAGCATTTATTTAAACGATATGTACAATCAAAATAAAAGAAACAATTATCAGTTTTTTTCAATTTTTTAAGAGTTATCTTTATAATTTATTATCTTTTAAATTTTAAAATTAATTTTAATTTTATTGAAATTAATTTAAAAAGTAAAATTAAAATATATAACTAGCAGTATATATAATTTGAACCTTATTTAGATAATCTTTTTTTATCAATATGACAAATATACATATTTAGTATTAATTAACGCTAAAAAATAAATGTATCATAACTAATTTAATAATAAATATAAAATTAAACATTTTATAATCTTAATTTTTATGAATATATGACTTAAAAAAATAGTGATTATTATAAATTTTAAAATATATTTGAGATAATATTTCAAATAAAAACAGTAATGCATATCAATTATTGTTGTTGATTGTCGTACTCGGCTAAGATACATTTTTTTTAGTACAATGGCAATTTATAACTTCATATTAGATGGCATGATGACATGTGATGTTTTTGTTACATGTAAAACCAATGATTTTAAAATTGAATAAAAAATTGATGGTAGATTTTCAGTTTGATCAATTTAATTTAATAAATTATTTTTTTATTTTTAAGAATATTTAAAAAATTTAAAATATAATATGATAAAAAAATAAAAATATTTTCAATATTTAAATTTTGAGTAAAAATAGTATAATTTTAAATATATAACCAAACTAGATATGTACATATGCCAATAACCACAATGCCTGTCTTTCTGCACTAATGGCAGACAATCCCAATAAGAAGCCTCATGCTATCTTCGTCGCTTACCCTTTTCAAGGCCATTTAATCCCCCGTTTGTCCACCTCGCTATCAAGCTTGCATCTCAAGGTTTCACCATCACCTACATCAACACCCACTCCATCCACCACCAAACCTCCAAAGCCTTACTGCAGCCTGAAACTGGGTCTGACTTGTTCGCCAAGGTCCGGGAATCGGGCCTCGACATTCGACACACCACCGTGTCCGATGGGCTTCGCGTTGGGTTCGACCGGTCATTGAACCATGACCAATTCATGGCAGCCCTATTGCATGTGTTCTCAGCGCACGTAGAGGAGGTGGTGGGACAGATCGTTGCTTCGGGAGAAGATGTTCAATGTTTGGTTGCTAAGAAGTTTGGATTACTACATGTTTCCTTTTGGACAGAGCCTGCTTTAGTATTCACTTTGTATTATCATTTGGACCTCTTAAGGGTAAATGGTCATTTTGATTGCCAAGGTAATCAGTTATTATTATGTTCTTAATTAACTTGTATCATCGTCAATGTTTTTAAAATCGCACTGAAATATGAAATTTATTTTTAAAATTTAAAATTTAAATAAAATAGTGTAATTTTTTGAAAATTTTTAATTTTTTTAAATAATTTTATATTAAATTAGTTTGATTCGATTTTTTATTTTAGCAAATTTTCTAGATTTTGACTGTTTTTTTCAATTTTACGTATTTTTTGAGTGATTAATTTTTAATACTAAATTCAACCAAATTATTGACTAATTTTCGATTTTGCTGGTATCTCATCCAACTCTGAAAATATTGATTATCATTAATTGTTTTTTAATGACAAGTTATTCTGCAAACTTTGTGATTAGATTGCTGCAAAGATGTCATAACCAGCCGTGAAAGCAACCGAACCGAAGGATACGACGTCGTATCTTCGAGAAACAGATGCAACATCTGTATGTGAATTTGTTTTATGTAATTCAGTGCAAGACCTTGAGCATGAGACTGTACCAGCTTTTCAAGCCAAAATTGCTTTCTATCCAATTGGACCCATTTTGTGTCCACTAGCCTGTGGTCTGTGTCAGATTGCACACATTGGTTAGACCAAAAGGCACATGGCTCTGTCCTGTACGTCTCATTTGGCAGCTATGCTCACGTCACAACGCATTACCTCAGAGATAGCATATGGGCTTGCCCCAAGTAAAGTGAGTTATGTTTGGGTGCTTCGCCCTGATATTGTGAGCTCGGATGATGCTAATCCATTGCCAGATGGATATCAGGAAGAGGTTGTTGACCGTTCGATCATCATACCTTGGTCCAATCAAAAAGCAATCTTGACCCACGGAGCAATCGGAGGATTCTTAACTCATTGTGAGTGGAATTCCATAGTAGAAAGCATATGGTGTCAGGTGCCGTTACATTGCTTCCCCCTCTGTACTGACCAATTCACAAATAGGAAATTAGTGATTGATGATTGGAAGATTGGGTTGAATTTGACCAATAAGAAGCAGATCACAGAAAAGGAAGTTTCAGATATTATTAACCGTCTGATGTGTGGAGAATCAAATGAGAAGGAGTTGAAGCAGAAAATGGACAATGCAGTGTCACCTACTGGATCATCAACTAAAAATACGAATCAATTCATTCAGAACTTAAAGTCCAAGATTGATAGGACAGCCCAAGCCGAGAACCCAAGCAGTAGTGGCCATGTGTAGCTCCACTTAAACTTTACCTCCTTCTATATATATATATATTAGGCAATAGTCACATCCTAATTGATGGTTGCTGACCTTTGAGTAAAATATCTTGGTCAACATCGAGTAGGAATTACAGATTAATAAGTATTAAGGAAGAGTTATCAGTATTAATCATCAATCAAGCAATTCACCTTCCATAGTCCTTGTTCATCAACATTAAAGGGTATCATGGCCCGACATCTAGTATCTAGTTATTCATCAACATTAAAAGGTATCATGGCCCGACATCTAGTATCTAGTTAATTAAAATTTATTTCACTCGATTGATTATCATATTTCAAGCCCTCCTTTGAACAATAGTATAATTCTTTATTTTTTTATATTTTTCATCCCAATATAATATGATTATTTTCCCCTTTTCTAACACTAAATCTTATGTGAAATCTATAGGTCCGATATAATGTATGTGTTTCTTCTTTATTATGTTGTTTCCCCTTTTTTATCACTAAATCTCATGTGAAATCTGTAGTTTCAATGTAATGCATTTGCTTTTTCATTATGCATCACCTTTCTCAATAATTGTTTACTTGTAATTTTTTAGTTTGAGATATCAACATCACTTCTAATTAATTCGTTATTATTTCCAACTTTTTTCTTGTCACTTGCAATTTAAAATTCTTGACTTTGCCGTCTTTTAATGAATCAAATATAAAGTATATATGATAATGAATAAGTAAAATCTAACGAGCTTGCAGAGAGATAAACGATTTTAATGCAATATAAAAAAATTCCATGGAAAGAATGGACAAAACTTTTATCATTGCTATGAGCTGGAAGATCTTGGATATACTCTTAACAGTCCAAATTTTATTTACTTCTTACAGGTTCATGGATGAAGTTAGTAATGTTGCATATAATCCCTTTCTCATTGCATTTTCCATTATAATTTAATAAAAAAACTTTATTATCAGGAAAAAAAAAAAACTTTTAACACAACAAAATGAATGACGGCATCAAATCTACATGATAAACATTACTTAAAAAAAAAAAAATCTACATGGTAAACATGAAATCATAGAAACATTATAACTAACAAAAAACAAAATTTTCTATGAATTATTTCTTTTCTTTTAATTCCCTCTCAAAAATTCCAAGCAGTGCTACTGCCGATGCAAGGGAAAAATACAATTGATTATCTATATCTATCTCTATATATATATATATATATATATATATATATATATATGTGTGTGTGTGTGTGTGTGTGTGTGTGTCTCCTTAATACTGCTATGCTATTTGAGGTAATGAAAAGATCAAATAAATCACGCTAAAACATAAAATAAAAATTTACATAAATGGTGGAAAGAAAAAGAAATAAAATAAGATTGATGAGTTATTAGAAAAGTGATTGTGCACTTTCAAAATAAGAAAAATTAAGATTGATAGAGTAGGAAATAGGAATTTGGAGAAGAAGAAAGAGAAGAGTAGATAAAAAATTGTGATGTTTTTTTTCTTAACAGAAAAAAGATTTTAAATGTCTAAATGTCTAGTAAAACATAGAGATTGACACTAAAAGTTCAGTAGCCAACTGATGGATTCTTGAGTTAGTGGTCAAATTTAATCTATTTACTTTAGATGATATGGTATCATTAATTTATATGATATATTTTTATTAGATTTGTCCAGTAGTAATGTAACTCTACCTACCTAAAAATTTCTTTATATATGGATTATATGATATTTCTTTTTGTCAACCATAAATTAACAAAATATATTATAGTGTAATTAATTGACACATATCATTATTATTAGTTAATTAATCATACAATCCAATATTATTAATTAATATATTCATATATAATCTATAGTGTAATTAATATAATATAATATTATGCAATACAATAAAATATATAATATAACTAATATGATAATATAAGTAACATAAATAATATATATAATATAATTAGAATGTATAATATTATGTAATGTAATAATATAATATTGTATAATAACAATAATATTAATTTATTTGTTTGTTATAATAATATTATTATTGAGTTACCAACAAAAATAATTTCCTCAGCAATATAAATTTATAGATTATCAATAGAATGAATTCCATTGGCATTATCAATAAGTACATAAAAACTATAATTTTTATATCGAAAGAATTAATTTTCAATAATTAATTCATGAACAAATAAATCAAATATACTTACTTATTGAAGTGCAGAAATAAAATAAATTGATGTTTGTATTACTGATCATGAAAAATTATGAGTGGAAATTCTCTATTTTCATAACCTAAATTCAATCTAAAATTACATAAAGTTGTTCTGTTCTTTTTTTGCTAGAGAAGAAGAAATTTTTTTTTTTTTTTTACATTGAAATTTCAATATTGAATCTGTGAGATTATTTTGATGTGTTAATGGGCAAAAAAGCACAAAATATATATATATATATACTCTCTAGTTATTTTAGCATGTACTTTGCATGTGAAATTGTATATTATTTGTATATTTTAAATTCTAATACTAAGTATCTAATATTTAAATCTATTCAAAATTTAATATTTTCTCATTAATATTTTATTAAATTTCTATTTTTTAAGTTTATGATAGATGGATGGATGAATCCTTTTTCTCATTTAGATTTTAATACTTACGTATATTAAATAATATAAAGTATTTTATAATATAATATAAGGTACTATTTGTATTTTAATTTAATGATGAGTATATTGATGAATCCTTTTTCTACTTGAATTTTAATGCTTATGTATAATAAATAAAAATTTCTATCCTAAACTAACCTTTTAAATAAAAAATATTTAATGTTTGTATTATTTGTATATTAGTATCTAATATTTGAATCTATTCAAAATTTAATATTTTCTCATTAGTATTCTATTAATTTTTGTTTTTAAGTTTAATGATAGGTGTATTGATGAATCCTTTTTATATTTGGATTTTAATGCTTACATATAATAAATAATTTATAATATAATATAAAGCATTTTATAATTTAATATAAAGTATAAAATGAATTTTTTTCTTATTTGGATTTTAATGCTTACATATAATAAATAATAACAAATTTTATGTATAAACTAACTTTTAAATTAAGTTATTTTACCACATGTTTTGCACATGAAATCATGTATTATTTTTATTTTTTAAATTCTAATATCAAATATATATTATTTAAATGTATTCAAATTTTAATAATATTTTCTCATGTTCTATATTGATATTTAAGTATGATCTAAATTAACTTAAATTAAATAAAAATTCTATACTTATATTTTTTAGCATAAGTATTGAACGTATATTTTGATTATATTTAATATTTATTTAAAAATAAAATATATAAAATTTTTATAATATAGAATATTTGTTAATTACTTGACTGTAATAAAATATCAAAATGTTAGTGGATATTAGGTTTCTTCATGTTAGTAGCACTATAATTTAGATAAATTTTTATGTAGATTTCTTAAGAATTTTACACAATCAAGAGTGATTCAATCTTGATGTAAAGTTTTAATTTATTATTTAAATAATTTACCTAATAATGTAGTAATGTTATAATGGAATTTTAATAGAGTTAGTATTTGTGTCCTAAATTTCTCTTAATAAAATCAAATTACAATAAATAATATAATATTTAGACCTAAACTAACCTTTAAATCAAGGATGTTTTGGTCAATTCAAAAGTTTTACCCCTATATGTGCTTATATATATATATATATATATATATATATATATATATACTAATTCTTGATATGAATATTTATAAAATAATAATGTAATTTGGCATGGATGGATCTTTGTCTTCTAAGACTTTGTTTTTTTTTTTTGCTAATACAATAATTTTTTAATATAATGTTTAAGGATATAATTAACTACATAAGACTAGTCACTTCAACATATTAGATATGTGATGTCTACAGAGACCTCTTTTTGATTTTTTTTAGTTATCGTTGATGACTTTTTTTTGTCATTGACAGTAGCTAACTCAATCTTTTCACTCTCTACTCTTTATTTTTTCTTCTCTTGTATTTTTTTCATTCACAATAAATAATTCAATCATATTTTCATTTTATTTGTATGATTTGATCAGAGTTTGTGAATTTTGATAGTAAAATATTTCATATTTCTTTAGCATTGAATTTGAGAAAAATATATGATAAATCAAAAATATATGAAATAAAATCTCATGACTACTATTGTTTCAATATTTAGAGATAAATCAAAACCTTCCGACAATGAAAATAAATTGATTTGGTTAAAATTTCATTTAAAATTTTATTTTAGATTTTTTTCTTAGTTTGTTAATTTTGTTATAGAAATATTATGTATCTTTTATTTTGTCTTTTGTCGTGTGAGTTAAGAGGAGTTTTAGTTTGATATTCAAAATATCGAACTTGTTTAAATACTTATCAAATAACAATGAAGTCAATTTATACCTTAGTATCATCACCGAGTAAAATGTGTTTCTTATTGATGCTTTAAACGCAGCCAAAGGGTTGTATACAATAGTTTCTTCAACATGATTAATGAAGTTCAAAAGAAAATTTCATTTTTATTATAAGATTTGCATGTATTTCTTGAACGCAGTTAAATTTACTTATCTGTTATAAGTTGTACTTATTAATCTTTATTAATAAAATATGTTTTTATTTCAAAAAAAACATATTAGATATGTGATAAATTATTTAAATCCTATTCAAGCAGAATACTAATCTACCTTACCGTTAAAACAAAATAGAAGAGAATTTTTTATTTTATCTACTGATAAAAAAGTTTTCCTAATGAGTCATTTGCATTTTGAAACATAATATTTAATTCTTAACTATAATAAGATTATACCTACAATAAAATTATAGCTCAAGGATTAGAAGGTCAGATGGAGCCTATTCTCATCTAGCTACCATGGCTATTTTTTATACCGTATAATTCAAATTAGTCGATAGTTTGTGCGTTAACGGGTTATACTCCAATGCATTACTAACTATTAATTTGATCTTTACACGAATATAATTTAATATATTACTTAAATATATTAAAAATGTTAATAAAATAATAATTTAATATATTACTTAAATATATTAAAATATTAATAAAATAAAATATTCATATTTAATTAAGTAAATAAAATTTATTTTCAAAATAGATAATATATGAGTATTATTTTTTCATCTTAATTTTTAATTTCATATTTTATACTTTTTAATCATTTTTATTTTTATTAATAATTATTTTTAATTAGATAGTTTTATATGAAATTTCTAATCTCTTATATATCAGATAATTAATTTATCAAATATCAAACTTTCATATCAAAATAGCAATTACTCACCCAAAACTCAATATGAGATAAACATTAATTATATATATTGATATTGATTATATATGACAACTATTTTTTTATTGCCTATTTTCTAATTTCTTTTAATGTTCTTTATTTCTATTTATAGTTACTTTTAATTAGGTGGTCTTATATGAAAATTCTAATTACTTATACATCAAATAATTAGTTTGATAAATGTCAAATTTTTATCTCAAAATAAATAATTAGCTTACCAATGACAATCACTTGCCTAAACTGAATCTGAGCCTAGAATTTATTATATATATTGATTTAACAATATATTCAAAATATTAATAAATTAAAATATTTATTGTACAAATGAATAATATGTTTTGCTTAAATAAATAATATATACATATTATTTTTAGCATTATTTTATATAAAAGCAAGTTGTCATCTCAAAAAAACTCTAAATTTAATACATTACAAGTTATACTAATAAATAAACACTAAAAAAAGATTTTAATGATGAAATTTTTTATCGTATGTAGTGATGAAATATTTTTCTTAGTAAAATGATTCTTGCTAAAATTTCAGAATAAAAAAATTCAATTTCGTTGCTGATTTAAAGATGAATTTTTTGTCATTACGTTATTTAAAAGTTTTGTTGCTAAATTTATTCATTAAAATTTAAAATTCCTATCAATAAATTTATATAAAAAATAAAAGTTTTCATTGTAAATTTGTCACTAAATTTAAAAAAATTTAAAAATTAAATGTTTATCATATTTTATCTAATTGAAAAACAAAATTAATAAATTTCTCATCTCAATGAATTGATTATTATTATAAACTTAATTTAATCTTAAATTATCATTTTTTTCAAACCTAAATTTCAAAATATTACATATTTATTTAAACTTAAACACCAATATATTATCAATTAATTTAAACCTGATAATAAATTAAAATTTAAAACAAATAAATCATTGAAAAATATGAAATATACACATTAATCTTAAATCTTTAATTAAATTAATTTAAATTATATGTTAACACATTACAAATTAAAAGAAGGAGATGACAAAGGTTATGGCAACAACAAAAGCGATGTTGCGACAGAGGTGAGGGACACAATAGTTGTAACGATAAAGGAGTAGTGATAAAATGAAGATGGCGAAAGTGGAGGGAGTGGCAAAAAGGTGAAGGAGTAGAGGAGGGAGAGAAGAAAGAAGAAAAGAAAAAAAAAATAGACGAAAAGGAAGAAAAAGAACGAAAAAAAGAGAGAGGAGAATATAATTTAAAAGGAGCTCTAACTTTTAGTGACATATTTTTAATATGAAATTCGATTTTCATTACTAAATAGACATAAATTTGGAGTACATAATTTTAGCAATAAAATTATTTGTCATTAAAATTTAATGTTCATCGCTAAATGCCACCAAAAGATTTCTACAAATTCATTTGAAAGCTAGAAGTTAATGTTCGCCTTTGCGTTAGCCAAAAATTTCAAAATTTTTATTTTAAAGCCAAAAGTTTTAGTGATGAAATCTTTATCGCTACAATTTGATATCTGTCACTGAATGCTCACCAAAATATTTCAAAAATTTCATTTTAGAGCTAATTTTAGTGGAAAAAAAATGTGTGTTTGTCCTAGTATTCTCTTTTTCATTTTGGTGCCTTTTTTTGCCACATAAGTTAGCAATGGACAATTTATCGCTAAAATCCTAAGGCGTAGCAATGGAATAATCTATTGTAAACTTAGCAACATACATGTGCATTATTGAGATGTAAATCTCTTAACATTACATTAAGGGACTTTGAGGTATAGTAATAGAATATTCAACCGCTGAACTTAGCAACGAACCATTAGAGATGAAATATTTTGTCATTAACTACCAAATCTAGCGACAAAATTATCAGTCACTAAACTTAGTGATGAACCCTAAGTCTCCTAGCATTACATTAAAAAACTTAGAGACTTAGTGATAGACCATTTTGTCGTTAAGCCTAGTGATAACAATTTTGTCGATGTGCCTTTAAGTATTTCCTTGCTAATTTTGGCACCTTTTCATGCTATAAGTTAGTGACAGTTTGTTGATCTATTGCTAAATATTAGGGATGAACAAAATCGAAAAATCAAATTGAACTGATGAATTAAGTTCTATTTGATTTGATTTTTTAATTCGAGTCAGTTATAAAGTTTTAAATTTTTTATTTTTAATTTGATTTATACAAATGAGAATCGAATAAACCAAATAAATTGAACCTTAATATAAGAGATAAACAATTTTATAATTTTATAAATCTCTTAGGGACATTTACATATTTCACATTTAAAAATAAAATGATTTGAATATTAAAATATAATATGATTAGAAATTTTAACCTTTATCCTTAGAATTTTTTTTTTTTTACCTAATTAAGAGATTGTTGTCTTATGTTGAACCATGAGAGATTTAATTCTAAAATGCCATTGAAAATTGAAATTCATATTTATATATATGATGATTGATTTATTTTATTCTACTTTTTTAAAGAATGCTATTCAAATTTTTACAATTCTAATTTATTTAGCTTTTAATGATTTCTAATATTATTGCCAAGTTTTTCTTTCTTACTTCATACATAAATTTTGCATTGAGATCTTTCTCTATTTTTTTCATTATTCTTTATATTTTTATTTTATTTTAGTGAATTGTTGAATTATTGTCATAACAAGTAAAATCACAAAATAATAGTGGCTTTACAAGTTTGTCTAGGACCAAAAAAAAATAAAAAATTATACATTTATATTTAGAAATTTAAGTACCAAAATAAATAAACGTATTATATTTAGAAATTTAAGTACCAAAATAAATAAACGTATCTAATCCTAATTTTAACATGAAGCTATAGAGCTAAGTATGAAAAATATGCGCTTTTATAAAAAAATTCATCACTTTTTAAATAAATCCTTCAATTTTTAAAATTTTATCGATTATAGTATTAAAATTCATTTACAAGGAACATGTCTTTTCATTTACAAGGGTAAAACCTCTTTATACTAGATATGATAAATAATAAGGCTGAGTCATTCATGGATTGAATATATTTCACATCATATTTTCTTAGGATTTGAATTAGGTTAATTATTAATATAAAAAAGTGAAAATACATGCAACGTAGGTGCCAAAAAAGTTTTGTATATATATATATATATATATTGTCATTTAGATAATAAATGTATAGATATTAAAATTTCATAAATTGTATTCCGTTCGTCCTAAAAAAATTGTCCACTATTCCTTTTTGAGATGTCTCAAAATACATGCTTAATTTTATTAAATAAAAAAATTTATAATCACTTTTTCTAATTTATTCTTCTTAATTTTAAGTTAGATAAAATACATTTATCATCTGATTAATATAATTAAGGGTATAAATAGAAAAATGTATAAGTTGGTAAAACATTCAATATATTTTCTTAAAAAATGTGAAAAACGAAAGTCGATAACTTTTTGGAATAAATAGAGTTTTTTTTCCTGATATAGTAGTTATTTGGATTCTTCTATGATATGTAACTGAAATAAATTTTTGCTAATGATAAAAAAATGCTTAAAAGATGTTTTTATTTTATCGAAAGGGTTTGAATCGGTGATGGATACAATAATTTTGCTCAAGGATTTCCATAAAATCTTTTGCAATAATCCAACTATAACCAAATTACGAATTCTAAATAAATATAAATTATATAATTGTTTGCCTCAAGACTTCAATGCCATTAGTTTTAAATGGTTTTAAATATATAAAACATTAAGAAATTCTAACATCTTTTCTAGGTATATATATTTTAGTTAATTCTTAAAAAAAAGAGAATATTTAGGAGAGACGATTCTTAAAAGATAAAAAATATTTTAAGTGCTCAAAATGATAGTAGAGCAAGAATAAACCATTAAATGCTCACTTAAAAGAAGGCAACTAAACTTGTTCATAGGATAGTGCAATTTAAATTGATATATAGAATGATTTTTGAAAAAAATTATAAGAGTCGTGAAAGATAGTTAAAAGTAAAAGATGTCTAGTTTTTTGAAGATCAAACTATATATAGTTTCAAGGCGTATCGAGAAAGTTATAGTTATTTTAGTAGAAAAAGGTCATGCTGAATTTGAATTTATCACATAGATGGATCAATTTCAAAAAACTGTACAAATTGATTTACGGGGATTTAGATGATATATTGAGTCTAATTTTTAGTAAATAAATAATTTGCAATTTAGAGTTTTATAGAAAAAGTTATGATTGTTTTAGTGAGAGATGTTTGTATAAAGTTAGCACCAATTCTGTGGAATATTTTCAATGGCTCATGTAAAATTCTTAGTAGATAAAGGTTGTCAATTCTATATGTGAAGAGTCACACCAATACCCATTGAACATGTTTAATGCTCATGAAATGTTTGTAGGAACTAATTTTGTCTAAAAATAACTAATAATTGCTAGTTTTATATTTAGAGTATTTCTAACAATTTAAATAGAATTTAGGGTATACAAATATATCTATTATAACTTTGGCAAGTTGTCTAATGTATCATAAATGTTAGAATAAGTTTCATAAAAAAACATTCAATGCTTTAAGTATTCTCTCCCTTCTTCGTTTTTGTAATAAATTGTATTTTGTATAAAAAGGTTGGGATGTGTTAGAATACGAGTGATTCTTTTGAGCACTATTTATATATCTTGTGTGAGACTATTAACTGATTTGGATTATAGTCTAATAAGTCACATTATAAAAGGTTTAATTTGTACCTTGAACAAGTTGTAAAAGGTTTAAAATAATGCTAAAAAATTATCTTGTTGAGGTTTGTATTAAACCTAAAAAAAAGCACGAATTGAGTTTCTCTTTCAAGGTTGATAAAAAGAGTGTAATAGGTTCATTCTCAACTAGTAAAAGAGTAGATTGTATATTTACTTATAAAAAGAAAATGAAAAGGCTCTAATAGGTAGTTAAAAGACAGACATAGATAAAACTGTCCATAAATCATGATATCACTCTCATCGCTTAATTTTCACTTCTTTATTTGAGTTCAAAGTTTTCAATTTCACAATGTTTGTTAAAGCTCTATTTACCCCCTAAGGCTCCATATGGGAGCAACAATAATAATTCCCTAATCAATTTCTTTTCCTAATAAGTAATTACAATAAATTTAAACTCAAATTTGATTGGAGAATAATTGAGCCTGTAACAATAAATTCAAAATTTTATAGAAAAAGCAAAAATAGATGAACTATATCTCACCATAGTTATGTATATGTTTCTCACTATTTCATGGCGTAGCCATTTTTCCTTTGTAACAATTAGACAATCAATATTGAATATTTACAATCTCTTGATATTTTTAGTCTCAGCACACAACTTTTTCCAATCATATTCACTAGAGATAAAAGAAACAAAAGAAGATTTGCCTTTTTTGAGTTAACCCACAATAATTTTTCTTTTTTCTTGCAATAGGTGCATTATTTGATATTTTGATTAGATAAAAATCGAATGAACTACTAAATTGGTGCTTTTTGAAGAAAAAAATTGTTAAAACTAATGAGATGTTAAATGAAGTAATTTGTGAAAAGGCATCTTAAAACGAAAAAATGGCAACTAACATGAAAGGTCAAAAAGCCATTGTTCAGGTTGACATTTGTTGTCCTGCTTGGTCACCAAGTGGCTTTGAACTTCTATTTTCAGCTAACAAGAAGGGTTTCAATTCATATTCACTAGTGCTATAAATTTAAATCTTTCCAAAAGCTAAGTAAAGAAAATTTTATTATGACCAAACCATCTTTACTGAGGTGGTAATAAAATATGCTCTTTAATTATTATTATTGTCTGAATTTGAATAATAAAATAATTTTTTATTAATTTATTATGTTCGACACAGACAAATCTGCTTATATCAATTCAATGAGAAAATATATTGAATAAAACTTAAGAATCCTTTATAGTATAATTTTTATCATATAAGAAGAGTCTCTTCAAACCTTGAAAATATCAAGATTTCATTTTGGAAAAAAATTAATTATTCTCTAATAATTCAAATTTTCTATAAATGTGATATTAAAATTAATTTTTTATCAAATTCTAATCCCTTGATTGTTATGTTACATGGCATTTCATTTTATATACACTTTTCACAATAAAATTAGTATTTTTGATTTGGTTTTATTAATTTTTGAATCAAATATTGGAGCAATTTATCCTTAAAAAAATTGATATTAATATTTTCTCATTAAAGGGGAAGCAAATTAATATTTTCTCCGATTGCTGCCTCTTAAGATTTTTAGCATATATGTACCCACTTCGACTAGGTGACTTATTCTACACAACAGTCATGTGACTCCAACCAAAAACCAACATCTGTCCGATGTGAGTGACAAGTCATCTCTCTATTGGTTTGTCCCAAACACGATATCACAATCAAGTTACCATTCACCACCTCAGCGGAGCGCAATGTGGACCTCGTTCTCTCCGTCTGCGGGACAGCATAATATTTGAAATAGCTTTTAAATCCTCAATTTGTTTTCGTTTAAAGCGATTTTTTTTTTTTTTAACTTTTACTTTATTTATTTCATTAAATTTTTTGTTTCTCTTCTTTTTGAAAAAGAAAAGAAAAATTTCCCCCGATAGCAGAGTCTAAAGGTACGTTTTTTTCTTCGCTGTACACAGCTTCTTCTTGTTGTCCTGTTGTTTTCTTTTTTTTTTTTTTTAATAAAAATTTTGCTACTTGTATTAAATACTAATCCTTGATATTGGTAATTGGAAGGTTTGATTTTTTTTTTTTGTTTTAATGTGAATACTATTTTTTTTTCGTAGCATTTTCTCAGCAACCAAACATAGGTTTAGGGTTCTGTTCAGCTAAAAATGTGAACTTTGGAGTCTTTTTGCGTGTCTGTGTATGTAAGGATACCCTATTAATGATGGGTAGGATTTTTTTTTTTTTTCCAGGTGCTTTTATGTTGTCATGGTTGCAAGACTGCGGGAGAGAGAAGGTATAGTGCGGTTAGTTTACTTACTATTTAGTACTTGTAATTGGGGTGTCTTTGCACGTGGTCGATATCTCTATTATTGTGCACGGATGCTCATTTGACTTCTTCTATTTGTTAGCTTTTGATACCATTTTTTGCTATGCTTGATGTTTCAATTGAAATAGAATTATAATTTTGTGACAGGGTTGTGATAATACACCATTCCGAGTGCCCCTTTAATGTTGTGATGTCTGTGATATATAACTTTAGCCTTCCTTTTGTTTTGGTGCAGTAGTTGCATTTAGATTGCTTCACCTCCTTTTACTGAGATTTCATGCAGGAGAGAGAGAGAGAGAGAGAATAGTTCCTTTGCTAAGTTAGGTTCGCAATTGATTTACGGATACATTTTAGCACTTTGCCTACATGGTGGCTACAAAAGGGCAAACGTATTACTGTCAGCGGGAGAGCATATAATTTCTATATATTTGAAAACAGTCTTCTGTTTAAGTTTGTTAGTAAAACAACAATTTCATGCTGTTTATCACCCATAAACCTGGTGATAAGTTCTTGATTGATATTAAATTCTTGCTCATTATTTGTTGTATTTTTGCTTGAGTAACTGACATTGTAATAAAATTTAGACATTTCCACAGCTTGCAGTTTGGCGGCTGTGGGTGTCCCCCCCCCCAAATCCTATGTTCACTTTTGTTCATGAACTTAGCTGTTACCTTCTTAACTTTATGTAATTAGCTTAGGAATGTTAACTTCTGGACTTAGCTAAGTAGAGAACATCCGGGAAAAGAATTCAGAACTTTATGTATTTGTACTCTGAGGATTAGCTGTGGTGCAACAATTAGTTGCCCCTTTGGTGACCTGCAGGTCATGGGTTCGAAGCATGGAAATAGCCTCTTTTCAGAAATGCAAGGGGAAAGCTGCATTCTCTACCCTCTCTCAACCCTCAGAATAGTCCAGGAGCACCGAGTGAACTGGGTGTGTCCTTTAGAGGTTGGTAATTAGATATTCTAGAATGAATTAGTGGGCTAACTTCTATATTCATTGATATAGGGAATAAGCGAGTAAGCTTACTATTGTTCTCATAATTATATAGGGGTTCTATTGTTTTCGTACTTCTGCCAATGTTTGTAAAGACATGTCCCTAAGATTTTTCCTCATGAGTGTGATTTTCTCAACACCTCTTATGGGCATCAGCTACTGCCTTGCATTGTGATAATTCTTCCCTAATGTTTTAGAAGGCAAAAGTTTTCTGGAATAGATAGGCATCAGCTACTGGCTTGCCTTCTGAAATTTCTTGCCTAATGTTTTAGAAAGCAAAAGTTTTCTAGTATAGATAAACTTGTAATAATTTTTTGATTGTTAATTTTTTTCATATAGATTGACAATTATTAAAGCATAAGCTTAACTTTCGAGGGTTTTCTTGCTTCTGGATGTTCAATTTGAAACAATAAAGAATCCTTCAAATGCCTAAACGCTTTTGTGATGCATGAATTCACCACATTGAACTGTGACTGTGCCATTAGTTTGCATTTTGTTTGTAGATAACATGTCTAAACTGGTTATGAAAATAGGTGTTAGATAGTGGCACCATTCATCATTGTGTTCTACATCTTTCATGACTGTGTTCTGATGTCAGGTTCAATGACCATCATTTTTGCTTACGTTTATTACTGAAAGCATGAATATTTACACTTTGACATGTTACTCAGATTTTCATGGTTGGTTTCATGGTTTGTGGCAGTACAATTTACTTCCATAAACTCAAACACTAGAACACTTATTCCCTGCAAGGAGGAGAGTGCACAGAATAACTTCTGTCGCAGGAAGGGAAATTTTCTTTAATATATAACAAAAATGAGTGAAGCAAACCAAGGGAATAATCCTGATGCATCAGCAATTGTCCCTGTGAAGCGCAAGCGTGGTCGTCCCCGCAAGAATCCAAGACCGGATCCTGTTCATGGGGGGAATGCTCATGCTCAAAGGGATCAGAATTCAATTCAAGGGGGGAGCTCTCGCATTCCTCCTGGGTTTGTTGGGATCAATGGAAATCAGCCTCGTCAAGAAGATCCAGTTAACAATGCAGCTGATGTCATGGTGGGTCAGATAGTGCATGGTGTCATTGAGGCAGCATTTGATGCCGGATATTTGCTAACTGTCAGGGTTGGCAACTCAGAGACCACTTTGCGAGGTGTTGTTTTTAAGCCTGGACATTATGTTCCTGTCGGTGCAGACAATGATGTTGCCCCTGGTGTCCAAATGATCAGAAGAAATGAAGTTCCCCTCCCAAGAGAAAACAATGTTCAGGTCCATATCCATAATCCTCGGTCCAGAGAGAGAAATGGAACTGTTCATGCAGCTCGAACTGCTAATCCAGCAGTCTCCAAAGGCAAACAGGTGCCTTCAATGGCAAGTCAAACATCTTCTCCTGGAATTTCAAGAGGCCATGTGGTGCCTGTTGTGTTGCAGCCTTTCGATTTATCAAATGGGCCTGCTGGTGAACTGTCTTCAGCTGCAAACCAACCTGTCCTTGCAGTGCCCTCTAAGGGCAAACAGGCGCTAGATGCTGCTCATCCCTCAAATGGATCAACATCCACAAACCAAGTGCCAGCCGTTGAAGCCCAGTTGCTTCACTTTCAATCTCAAAATAACCATCAGGTAATGCCTTCGGGCATTCAGAATGAATCATTTCTTAATCAAAATTCAGCAGTGGAGGCTGAAACCAACTCAATGAAATCGCCTAGTATGCCTTTTGAGAAACTGTTGATTGAAGTTATCAAGAGAACCCAAGCCCCATTGCAGTCAACAGAGACTAATAACAGCTCACCTGTTAAATTGTCTGCAAAAGATTCTAGCCATTCTGCAGAAGACGATGTCAATGACGCAGACCAGCCACTTACTGTTGAGCCCTTGCATTCTGCACAATCAGTTCTGCATAATCACCCTGCAGTCATCTCAAGACCCATGGAGAGTTATAGAACTGGCAAGATGACTGAGCTCTTGCAGGTAATATGATCATTTATCTAGAATGCAATTATTGTTAAAGCAGTTATAATTCAAACATGAATGGCACGTAAACTTACATCCAGCACTTATGAAGGTTTTGCAGGAAAACATGACAGAAAACCAGGTAACTCAGGTACAGGATGCTACTGTACATCCCGGACAAAAACTAGATGAAGAAAGCTCAGACACTGGGTATGGAGATGAGGACAGTGATCATTCAAAGAAACATTGACAAATGTCTGATGCAACTAATGTTTCCTTTGGGAGCTGTACTATGCTAGCATGTCCAAGTATAATTTGTAGCAACTGGACAATTATGCAGAAAGCTTGTTATTCTTAGAATAGTTAAAAGGCCAAAAAAAAAAAAAAATCTATGTTTAACCTTAAAGAGTCCAAAACATCTCTTAGTTTTTAAGTGCTGTTCAGTTCAATGTTTGACTAAAATGCTAGCTGCATATTGTCATTTTATTAGTGTATGTTATATAAGAGTTTGAAGTTAAGCATCTTAAATATATACTCAGCTCGTATGTTCATGATATCCAAGCATGAGGACTTACCAAACAAGTAAAGAAAAACAGTGTGGTGGCATAATTTTCAAATTCTAGATGATATTAAAAGGAATTTGCATAATAAAGTGGAAGAATGACGCTGGTAAAAGGTTCATTGTAGGGAATTTTTTGCAGGTTGTTAGTGTGCTGAACAGTCATTGGACAGGTTACTGAACCCAGGAGCTCTAGATATTAAAACGCCGTATTGAAACGATACTTGGCATGTCAATTTTTTGGAATGCATTATAATATTTGGCTACATTATAGGCTCAAAAAGGTCCAGGCAATCTGAACATTTCATTTCAGCTCTCTTAAACGGTATTCCCTCGTTCTCATGACTTGTCCTTGAGCCTCAAAAATCAAATGTCAAAGAGTTTCAAGGAATATCGTAGCTAGTTAATTCATTCTCCTTTTCATTTCTTTCTTTAGGGGGAAGACACAGAACACAGATAAATTTTTATAGGGACTGCATCTCTGCCGAAACAAGATCTGAAAATTTCATAATCTGGGGTAAACAGAGGCAAGTAGATTTTATTCAAATCCTGCCCAGCAACCATAACAAACAGTGATGGCAAGATGGAAAGGATTTTCCAAATAACCAATCTGTATCAAACTATTGTGGCTGTCGTCCACCTGTTTCATTATATCGTACACCTTTTACTCCTTCCTCACTACATATTCAACATACAAGTCTCCCTTGGCAGAACTTAGCCTCATTTTTCAAAAGAAGAGAAGTATCACAACTAATATCTGGTCTTACATCAAAAATCCCAGACAGAGCTTAACCCTATACACAAGGGACAAAAATTGAAGTACTTCTACACCAGACGCTTTTCAAAATACTATGGGCCAAAATTTTTAATATTCATGAAAAAGAATCATTAAGTTATAATAGCAATGAAATATGATCATGGAAACTTGGTGCTGAAGAGAGCATTAGATCCTGGAATTGGAATGGGACGATTAGCAGGGATTGGAGGTTGCAGAAGAGGAATGTTGCTTGGCATTGGAAATGGATGGTGGCCACCAGCTACAAAAGGTGGGGGTGCACACAGTTGCAAGGCCTGGCCTGCTGCAGTTCCTGCAATCCAAGGTACTGATTTGATGAAAAACAATCACCAGGAAGTTAACATCTAAAGGTCCACAGAAATGAAAAGCAAAGCAAGTCCCACATAGTATTCATCAGCAAGTAACAGTATGTAATACCAAACATATTAATGAACAATTCTGTATGTAAAAGCATAGGGCATATATAAATCAAAATCTTCTGAAGTTAAATTGACCTATCATGACAGACCAATTACATGTAACACATAACAAACTAATGTCAATATCAAGAAGTCACCCTTGAAAAAGCTCTATAAGTCTTTCAAAGTGAGAGGTAATTCCTATGCCATATTCACATTTACTAGCGTCAGCCAATAAGCTCATATGCCTTTTTCTATTTTCCTTCCCCTTTTGTCTTGAGGGTTGTGAGTAGCTAAGCGTGGAAGCTTGAAAGACAAGCACATGCAGAAACATAATAATATTTCCTTCATTCAAGCTGTTAACTTTTGAAATTATCAATTCATTGTGTCAGATATACAGGAAATCTTTGAAACAGATGCTTCACACATTAACACCATGCGCCTTTGCATTGACATGACATAAGTTGGAATTTTTGGCATTCTAAGTACAATTTCATGGAGCATTTATGTTGATTAGCTGCACAATTAGGTCTCATGATTTACCTGTAGACGTGTCATCCACAAAAACTAAGCTAATCTCTATGTGCAACCTCATCCATGGCATCCAGTAAAATGATGAGCTATGGAAACCCACAAATTCCTATAACTCATATAAAATGATGAAAAGAAAACATGAAATCTCATTATTTACCTTGGTGCTTAGGATATGGGATCTGATTTGAACCCAAAAGCGGACGTGCAGATACAGACGAGATAGTTGCTGTACTGTTAACCAAATCCTTCCGTATGAAACAAAGACAAACAACCAGCAGAGAATTACAAATAAGAATGCGTTCGATGCCAACTTCCATAACAGACATGAAAGATCAACCATTTCTTCAAAATAATATTTCATATAAAAAAATGCCGTTAATTAATCTCAATATCAGTGTTCACATGACAAATGTCGATTGTACCATAATAAGTTATTATGTTTTCTGACTAGTTTAATAGATGCATTGACCATGCAAGTCAGCTCCATAGACACTAGAATGGTAAACCAAATGTTCTTTTTTTTTTTTTCTAGCATAATGAATCAAAATCAATTTTCTACGCAAGAAGCACTACTCTATAGTTTGGCCAGAAACTATATTCAATATTTCAAAATTTCCTCCCACAAATGTAGTCTTACACTGCTTCCTCCTATGTCCATGAAACAGTTACATACAAGACATGGCACCAAAAGACCAATGTAATTTTTCAGATCACATTGAAGTAAACTGCCAATCATCAAAGTGCTTTAATCATATCATGTTGTGGACGCTATATCTTACATGAGCAACTGGTTGCACATACACAAACTGCCCAAGTCGTCCAACCATAACCTATGGAAAAAAAGAAAGCAACTTAGTACGGCGTAAATTACTAGCTATATAACACTGAAACAGAAATGCAGAAATGGAGAAATATGGAAACGGATACAGGAAAATGGCATTTTCTAAAAATTTATAAAAGAAAATGTAGGAGAAACGTGAAGATAAGGAAACAAGGAAACGTGACTCAACAAAAGTTTCCTTGCTTCATAGATCACCAGTTCAGAAACAAATAAAGCTACAAGTCCTGATACAATAATAAAAAACATGAATTAACTGCAGAAAAGTTATTATAGGAAATTTTCCTTTTGCTTACAGCTTGAGAGTTTGGGGGCACATATGCAGGTGCAGCCTGAATGGCATGATACTGACTACCATATCTAAGCGGCTGTGTCCTGTTCCCCATTTGTCCAACATTCTGTAACAGAAGAGGGAACCTTATCAGAACTACAACTAGCACTAAAGTATTTCAAAAACTAATTTTTTTTATCCTGCCTATCCGTTCAATGCTTGACATGATAGTTGGGCATGATATATGGTTTTCACTACCTAATATTGGTAGCAAAGAAATTAATCTTTAGTTAATGCTAAAAAACTAAGAAAACAACACAAATTTCATTAGTGAAATTCAAATGTTAATCTTTGGTCCACAAAACACTGCTCATCTGATAATGAAAAGATGAGCTTATCAACTGCTTTGACAAATTTCTCTAGTGTATCCCAGAAGTTCTTGAATTCCAATTGGCTGCTTCGACTCAGAACAATGTTCTGGAACAAATCCCAAAAAAGGGAAATTCAGGGAATAAGATTAGAATAGAGAGTTCTTCCACAGAGGCAACTGGGAGTGGGGAGGTGGGAATCTTCTGGAAGAGATGCCATTGTGTAAGTGCATTGCAGAGAACAGACAGAAGGGAGTTGGCATTTAGAGAAGAAACCTTTCAGAAAAGGCCCTCAAAAAGCAGACTCTGAATTAAAGACAACAAATACTCAATGAACTTGACATAATAAGTACACTAGTACATACAGGTTGTGAAAATTGAGAACCAGTGCCACCATTTACAGCTGCGATGTTAGTGTAAGGAGAAAACTTAGCAGGGACAGAAGGCCGAGGCAAAAATGAGCTGATTTCAATTTCTGGCTGAGCAGCAGCAGCAACAGATACCATGGGAGAGTTGCTTGGTACAAAAGCCATGCTTGCAACTGCAGGCACTGCTGTGGTGGCCGATATTGAAGTTGCAAAAGATGGACAGAAAAGTTTTGCTCCTGGATTGAGCTTGAACTCCTGACATAAAGCAATCTCAAATTAAGAAAAAAGTATTATCGTGATCACAGAAAATGACTATGATATGGTGAAGCCCTAATAAACTATGATATCACCCGATTATCACGTATAGTAAAAATTAAACAAAATATTTCACAATGGATTGTTAGTTGATGGAAATTATGAAAAAAAATGATTTCTATAGTTTAATGAAACAGCAACGGAATCCACTGGCTGGTATATAAACAAGAACGACCATGCAGGTAAGATGTGAAAAATGGAATCAGGTGATGTTTACCTTGGTGCTTTTAGTGGATTCTGAAATTTGTGGAGAGACCACATCAGCTAAAGAAGATAAAGAACAATGTGATTCTGAGGTTACATTAACAAGTGGAGTGGAAGCAGTTGAAATACTTGAACAAACAGCAGTTGGAGACGAGGTGCCTCCAGACCTTCCACAGCATTGACTGTCTGGTTTAATAACCGCAGGAGTTGGATCACCACTTACTCCATTAGGCAAGAGATTCACAATTATTTTCCCTTCCTCAACTGCCTTGGCTTCTGAACTGCACGAACTGGCTGCATGCAGAGCAGGATTTTAAACAACAGAAATGTTAACTGTAATGGAAAGAATAATTCAGTTTCAAACTGAAAAAACTTGAATCAAGTCTGAACTGGTGGCCGCTTTTAGACCATTATCAAAATAACGTGATAATAACAAGAAATTAACCAATCGTAAATAGCCCCAAAATCACCACTTTCTGATAAATTTTGCTTTCTTAACCTACTACTTGCAAACTCTAATCATTCCCTGAAATTCCTATCTGTTCTAGCCTCAACTTGAACACTAAAACTAGCCTAAATAATAAACCTGCAACCTGTCCTGCATCATATGGACATTATTATTTTACTCTCTACCATGATGCACAAGAATACCCAATGATTGACATGTTCGCCTCTACCATTAGAATGTCAAGGGCTAAATAATGGATTTAGCCTAGATTTTTCTAATGGTAATATTCAAACTTCAGTGTCAGTGGCATTAAATTAGGGTTCAAACCTTAATAGCGTGCAACCAAATAGTTTACAGAGTTAATAGCATAGAACCTTTGGTTCAAAAGCTCAGGGAGAAACAAAGTGGGATAAAAAATTTTGGTTCAAGAGCTCAGAAGCCAAAAAAGTGGGACCAAATTATGGATTTAGCCAAATAAAATAATGAAAGCAAAACATTTCACTCAGGGCATTGTACTTACACTTTGAACTTGAGCTTTGAACTTCATCATCCTGCATAAAACAATTTACAGGTAATTATATACATAAATCACTTGATAATCCTAGTAATCTCAGATCCTATACAATGAAAGAACTTATGCCAGTTGCATACATTCTTTTCCCTTTGAAGTCCAAACTTCTTTTTGTAATAATCCTGCTCCCCTCCTGATCCATCATCTCCAATCTGTCTGTCAGAAAAATAATTGACAGGAATCTGGAATTAGAAAAAATTCAAATGAGGAAACATTTGAAAGTAAAAACCAAGTAAATTGCAGCACAGGCATACCATTTTGTCTGCGTAAAAGAAAAAAAATATATCAACAATTACTAAAGTATAAAAATTGTGTAGAAAATCCATGCAAGAAAAAAATAAAATCTGAACATTCCCTAATGCCAGTACCAAGGCAAAGCATGCTAGAAACCAAGTTTGATGCAGCCACCAGTACAGCCATCAAGTAATAGACTACAACTTGGAACAGGTTACTAAATTATACCTTCCAATAACTGAGGCGTCCAAAACTTCTTCACTCTGCAATGAGAAAAAATAAATTGGAATAAATTTAAAAGAGACAGTGATAGACTTGCCTACACTAGGTGCACATATCCAAAAAAGTGAGTAATTACAACTGGATTAAAAATGGGTATGACTGTCTTTAAACTTAGTAGAAGTAATTTCCATAAGCAGTTATAGGTAGTTATTTGAAGTGTCATCGTAGAACTAGTTGGGTGTATAAAGACACCAACTATATGCAAGTTTTTTCCCAACTTTTTTTTTTTAAAAGTGGCTGTCATGAAATTGCTCCTGTGCTCCTTCTCACTCTCTCTCTCTCTCTCTCTCTCTCTCTCTCACACACACACACACACACACATATGCATGCACACACACATGCACAACCCTTAGAAAAAGTTCCAGGTTGTCAATTCATCTGTAGTGTACCTGAGGAGTGAAGACCCATCAGGCCATATATCAAACAGTCAGATTAGCCAAAATAATTGATTGGATCAAGAATCTTAAACAACGACCTGGTCACTCAATCTAGTAAGTAGACCATTCAGCAATTAACTTGTCTTCCATATCCCAGATGCCTGTGACATCTTTGTAAATACTATTAAAAAATTTGAGGACAAGCCTGTGGAACTTCTTTCTCTCTAAGACCTTAAATTTAAATCTAGATTAGATGGGGATAAACATTACTTTGGAAATATTTATGCCGTCTCTCCTCCCATGTTCAAGTTCTGTTGCAGTTCCTGTATGATTTAGAGAAAACTTTCCCCCTTCATGCTCCATCCCAGCTTTTGTTGGCATAAAACCATTAGCAGAATTATTCTTGCTTTTGGTTGAAATCCTAATGCAATAAGCACAATGAGCACAAAGTTCTTTTCATATAGTCAAACAGAAAGCATAGCCTAGATACTGAATATCTGAGTCATCAATATTATAGATGAAAAAGTATAGCCAGTGTGATTCAGAATGAGTTTTAGGATAACATAGATGCCCACAGTTGGCGTCAAATTCATGAGAAACTTAGATGATAGCTGTTGGATGATATCTATAGCCTATAAGGGATGGGTTGTATGACCATGAAATTTCAGCATCGAGTCATCAAAAATTCTGATTTAATCCTACCTACAGCAACAAATCCACTAATAATTTCATCTCAAATTTCAAATTACCTTCACAACTATACAATTAAATACAATCTTACTCACAAGCAAAGCGTGAAACGAAAGAAACTATGCGCACATATATCTAATAGCCAAATTGGAAAACAGACTGGAAGAGAAAGTAACCAGATACAGAACTATTGGCAATCAGATTTTGACAATTGTAGTCCATAATCCAAATCTAAGATGAGATAATACCTGTTCTCATTAACTTTGTTTTTATCCATGGAAGACCTATTAGATTCCTTCGTCTCAGTCATAACACCCCCACAAGAAGAAACATTGGCCAAAGTAGCTTCTACATCATCACTAGCTACATTTCCCAAGACAATATCCGCTGGGAATAGAATTCCCTGCAGACAAAGCTCCAAATCAGGTGGATCGCTCAATGTTGCCTCACATTACAAAAGTTGCCTAAAATGGAACAAGTCGCTTACCTTGGCAACAACTTGAACAAGATCACCCGAAAGAATGACAAGCGTCTCTATCACACTCCCATTGACCACATTTGCATCACATTTCCCCTTCTTAGTCAATTTAGCTTTCTTCAACACAAT
The DNA here is from genome assembly GCA_949677035.1 of Omphalea diandra. Lineage (NCBI taxonomy): Eukaryota > Viridiplantae > Streptophyta > Magnoliopsida > Malpighiales > Euphorbiaceae > Omphalea > Omphalea diandra. The sequence continues at coordinate 778 of CATIWR010179087.1, read as the reverse complement.
ACCTACATCAAGAACAGAAATCAACCCCTTAAAATTACTTCAAATAACATTACAAAAGAAATTTCACCTTTCATTGTTCTTCCTTGATAAGGAAAAAAAGTAAAGTTCTTGATTGCTTGAAGAAAAACAACACAAGATTCGCATAACCACAGATCAGAATTCAATCCGATCCACCATCCAGACAAAACAAAACCGTAATAACTGTCAATTGCATTAAAATCCCAGATAGGATTCCTCATGGTAATCATAACCCGTGAACAATTTTGATTGAGAGCAAACAAACAACAGTCAACTCAAGAAATTTGAAAACCACTAAATAAAAAAAGAAAAGAAAAAACCCACCATATTCCTTATCGGCGGAAGCAGTATAGAAGGTTCCAGAATAGACAGAGCCATCACGGAGATGAACATCAACAGGGAGTCCAATTATACACATAGTAGCAAACAACAAAGCCTCACTTAAACAAGTCTCTGTCTCTGCTTCTGCTCTGTTTTTGTAACCCATCAGCTTCTTTTTGGTGAGGGAAATTCCAATTGAACTCTCCGCGCAGAGCTTCGTATATCTAGTAAATTTCGACTGATGGGTTTCAGTAATAGCTGTCGTTTGCAATTCGTTTTATTTATTTCTTTTTGGGTGTTGAAAAGGGGGATCTAAGACCTGAGAAATGCTTTTCGTGTTCTGTGTTTTGTTGCCAGAAGAACAAAGATATATATATATATATATATATATATATATATATATATATATATATATATATATATATATATATATATATAT
>CATIWR010179054.1:0-27796 GCA_949677035.1 Omphalea diandra | reverse complement strand
CTGTTTGGTGGAGTATTTATAAGCAACAACCACCAAAGAGATATTACTAACAAACTATGCCTAAATCTCTAAGGTAAGCTAAACAGATTGCATTAAATGTCTGTTAGATTGAAGTCGAGGTCGTGACTGGCATTTCGCGATCGTGAATTTTCAATTTGTACTAAAGAGACCAAAATCATAGTAGAGAACCCCGTTTTGTGTTTAACAGCTAGTCTACGTGTCTTTCTACCATTGGTGCTCCAAGAAATACACTCATTGTGTTTGACCAACTAACCAAAAGTAACAGTAGCGATTGATATTCCTCATAGGTGCGACAGGGAGCGTAAATCCTTCTGTTTGGTGAGGTGAAAGCACTTTTTTGGGTTGCGATTGTGACAGATCCTTCACCCTTCCTAATTTTGATATTCTAATGATTGCCTTAGACACTTGGCATGATATGGTTGCAAACTTAGTTCCTTCCTTTTAGCTATGAAATTCATGGTCGCGACCCCGGACGCGAACACTACTCTGAATCTCTCTGTGTGTCTTTCAAGTTTCTCTCGGTTGGATCGTGGCTACAATTTCCTCTATAAATTCTTTTGTCCTAACTTTATCCTTCATTGTTGTAAGGTCACAGTCGTGAATTAGAGAATCATGACCACAAATATGGATGTCTTACTCAAAGCTAGAGATTTAGACTTCCATCCAACTTCCAATGAAAATCTAACTTGAAAATTGCATAAACAATACTTAAACAAGACATTAGTACCTATCAATCTTCATTGTCAAGATCAAAAGAGGCCTTTGACTTAGGTTTGACAAACCTAGTCCAACAATCTCCTTTTTTTTTTTTTTACAACTTAGATTGATTTTACTTAAGAAAAATGAATTGCATGAGTGTGAAGTTGAGATGGTTAATGATTTAAAACAAAACTTGTTGATCAAATAAGTTAATGAGTGTGATTTTAAACAAAACTCCTATTATTCCCTTCAACTTATACTCCTTTTATGATATATCATTCACATTCTTTTACTACTTCCCTTTCTCCCTCTTTGGCAAGATCAAAAAGAGGGTAAAGTTTAATTATTGAAGTAAATGTGCATGGGTGTCAAATGCATGAAGCATAAATTGAGATAGAACAATTTCATAGAACAAATGAGTATATAAAGCAAATGTAGAGCAATTACATACAATGAGAAGCATAATTTTAAAGAAAGACAACACTTTTATTCATTAACAACTATGGGATTACATCTTATATAAAAACAAAGAGATAAAAGAAAAATGCTAAAAAGCTAAGAATAAGCTAGAATATTGGAGAACTATCACCATCTCTGAAGTCATCAATTTCTTCATTTGCTCCTTCACCTTGTGCTTCATCACCTTCTTTAACCTCTTGATCGTCCTCTTTTTTAAGAGTGTCCTCCCAATCCTCAAAATCAGGGAAATGGTAAGGAGTAGCACCCACCTTCTCCTAAAGATCCACCAAATCACTATGACGGTGGAAAAGTAGAAGAAATTTTCTCTTGATCATTCTCATCACTTTGTCTAGCTTCTTATTGATTGAGGAGAGAAAGATTATAGAGGATTTGGTTTTGGGCTTTGGCTGGGGAGGTGGAATGGATTGAGCACCCTCTTCAATGGCTAGCCTCTTCCTTTTTGAGGCTTGAGAAGTTTTCAGCTTCTTAGCCCCAAATGCAATCAAAGTGTAAGTGTAAGAATTAGGGCATATGGCCTTAACATTGATAAGGTAAGGCAAGTCCAGAAAGTTATAGGATGGCAAGTACTTTTTTGTAAGGAATTTCTCATTTTCTTATTGAGTGTGCCCACATAACGATATATGGCAGTTACATGAAAGGGTAGAAGAAATTGGCTTTTTGGTTTAGTACTCATGTGAATCAACTGATCCATAAGGTACCAATCAGTTTGGATAGGTTTGTTTTTAGTCAAACAGAAGAGAAAGGCTAGGTCCTTTTGGGAAACCTTCTCGTTACCATCACCTTATACATTGACAGAGAAGGTGATCATGCAATGAAAGAGCCAGTTGGGTAGGGTTCAAATGTATTTGGCTAGGGAGGTTTTTGAGTTGTGTTTGGTCCTGATAGAAATTTTGGACCAAAATTTCGAGTAAATGATGTCAAATGCGGAGATGATGAATGGAATGTCATCTCCTACTTAAGTTTGAAGAGATTGAAGAGTTATTTAAAGGTAATAAAAAATGGTTCCCTAAAAGCCCTAAATATCAACCCATACTGACTTGCTCCTGATTCTGCTTTATAACTTAAGATCACTGTGCACATGAATTTTCATACTGTTTCTTCATAACTAGGCTTGTCTTGGAAGATGAATTCATTCTAGCCCAAGTTAGAAAGGTAGGCATGGATTTCATCCTTAATTCCATTATCTTAGAAAAATGGACCTTGTAACGATCCTTTTCTTCTTGGTGATCCTTTTCATCATGTGAAGGGCAAAGGACCAGATGGTTGGACTATTGCTTTCCATTTTTCTGCCTTGGTGGCTTTCTTAGGGGCCATTGGAGATAGTAGAGGATTTGAAGAAGATTTAAGGAGTAAGAATGAAGAGAGATGAATTGTTCTAGCGAATGTGAGTTAAACACTATTTGAAGGGTTTAAATAGGCCAAGAAAAAGTGCAAAAATGGTAACAAATGGTCAAAATGCATTTAAAGAGGGGGTGTCATTGGTTGGCAGTCAAATCAGTTAATGCTTAGCAGTTACTCAAATTCACGACCGCAAACAGTAAGTCGTAATCGCTAATTACAAAATCTCTGAGTAATGGATAAAAAATCATCGAAAACTAATAAAGTCAACGATCAAACTTTTTAATTTTGAAAAAATTCAAGGTGGAGAACAAAAATAGTGATCACAAATTGATGGGTGATAGATGGATTGACAAGTACTTGTAAATCGCGACCGTGAAACAAGGAATAGCGATCGTGAAGTACAAGGTAAGAAAAATAAATATGAAAAGATAAGATTTGACTTTCTAAGTTGTGATACACTTAATATATTGTTGCTTAATTCATGCAAATTGGCATAGCGATGCATAATTACATAAAGAATTAAAATATCCAAAGAAGTAAACTACACATTCATCATATATATCAAACAATCATTTAAGAACAATACACCACACAAAAAGTATTCTAAAAGATCCAACTTTCACTTCAAGGAGCTTCCATTAAGTATTCTCAACTTTTTCTTAATGAAGTTCATCCTTTCATTATTGAGAGATTTAGTAAAAATATCCTCAAGTTGATGATTAGTGTTAACAAACTCCAACACTACATCACCATTTTGGATATGATCTCTAAGAAAATGATGTTCAATACCTATATGTTTGCTCCTGGAGTGTTGGATAGGATTCTTTGAAAGATTTATTGCACTAGTGTTGTCACATTTGATGGGAATATGGTCAACAACTTTGCCATAATTCTTTAATTATTGTTTCATCTAAAGAACTTGGGTGCAACAATAACCCGTAGATACATATTTTGTTTCATCGGTGGATAAGGCAATTGAAACGTGTTTCTTACTAAACCAAGACACTAAGCATTCTCCTATGAGTTGACAAGTTCCAAAAATGCTCTTTCTATCTAGAGGACTATCAACATAATCCGCATCTGAATAACCTATAAGGCCAAATGATGAATCTCTAGGATACAATAAACTTAAATGCAATGTACCATGCAAATATTTAAAAATTCTTTTAACAGCATTAAAATGTGATCCTTTAGGGCAAGATTGAAATCTAGCACACATGCATACACTGAACATGATATCAAGTCTAGAAGCAGTAAGATAGAGTAGAGAACCAATCATACCTCTATATCTCTTCTTATTAATGGACTTACCTAATTCATCCTTGTCTAATTTGATGGTAGCATTCATTGGTATCTTTACTACTTTGCATCTTTTCATGTCAAATTTCTTAAATATCCTTTGTGCACTTGGCTTGGTTGATGAAAATCCTTTTTTTTTATTTGCTTGATTTATAGGCCGAGGAAGAATTTGAGTTCTCCCATCATGTTCATTTCAAATTTTCTAGTCATACACTTAGCAAAATCCTTACAAAGAGATTCATTAGTATCACCAAAATTGATATCATTAACATATATTTGCACAATTAGTGTATCATGATTATGCCTTTTAACAAACAAGGTTATGTCAACCTTTCCCTTTTCAAAATCATTTTGCAAAAGAAATGAACTAAGCCTTTTATACCAAGCTCTTGGAGCTTATTCAAACCATACAAGGCTCTATTCAATTTAGAAACATGATTTGGAAAGATATGATATTCAAAACCAAGAGGTTGTTCAACATAAACTTTCTCCTCAATGACACCATTTAAAAAGTCACTTTTAACATCTATTTGAAAAAGTTTGAAATTCATGTATCATGCATATGGTAAAAGAATCATAATGGCCTCTAATCTTACTACGGGGAGCATAGGTTTCATCATAATCAATGTCTTCCTTTTGGTTGTATTCTTAGCAACCAATCTAGCCTTGTTTTTAGCGATGAACCCTTGCTCATCTCACTTATTTTGAAACACCCATTTACATCCTGCAATAGGGTGTTCCTTAGGCCTAGGAACAAGTTCTCATACATTATTTCTCTTTGAGTTCCTCTTGCATGACAATTACCCAACTCTCATCATCAAAAGCCTCATCAATAGATTTTGGCTCAAATTGAGAAACACATGTAAGATTATTATCTAAATATTTGAGTTAAGATCTAGTACTTACACTTTTGGATGTATGACCAATGATTCGGTCCTTTGGGTGATGCTTGAAAAATTTGCAATCCTTAGGAAGATCTTGATTTGGGGATTCCATATGTTGATGTTGAGGTTCTTTTTCTTCTTTTGATGACTTGCCTTCATCATGATCTTTATTCTTCTCTTTTGTGGTTGAACCTAATTCTAATTTTTCAAAGTCACCTACAAGATTATCAATAAGAGAATCTTTGCCAATATCAAGTTTATTAGATTCATCAAACACAATATTCATAGACTCTTCAACAACCACAAAACTCTTATTAAAAAAATCTATAGGCTTTGCTAGAGGTGGAATATCCTAAGGAAATTCCTTTATTTGTTTTTGAATCAAATTTTTCAAGATTATCTTTGATATTTAAGATATAGCACTTGCATCAAAACACTCTTAGGTATGACAACTTAGACTTTCTACCATTTCAAAGCTCATAAGAAGTTTTATTAAGAATGGGTATTTTGAAAACATGATTTGCAATGTAACACAAAGTATTAATAGCTTCAGCCCAAAAGTAATTAGGCAATGAATACTCATTAAGCATAGTTCTAGCCATCTCTACTAGTGTTCTATTTTTTTTCTCTCTATAACACTATTTTGTTGTGGTGTTCTAGGAGTTGAAAAATTCTGAAAAATCTCATTCTCTAAGAAATAAGATTCAAAAGATTCATTTTGAAATTCTTTTCCATGGTCACTCCTTATAGAAGAAATGAAGTAACCCTTTTCATTTTGAACTCTGTTTGTAAAACTTTTAAAAAGCATCAAAGGTGTCATGCTTATGAGTTAGAAAGGATACCCAAGTAAACCTATAGTAATCATCAACTAGGACAAGTGCATAATATTTTGCACCTAAACTAGCACTCATAGTTGGTCCTATCAAGTCCATATGGATAAGTTGAAGAGGTCTAAATGTACTTACAACATTCTTTACTTTGAAGGAGGATTGATGTTGCTTTCCTATTTGACATGGTTTACAAGTCTTATCTTTATAGAACTTTAGTTTGGGAGGACCTTTCACTCGTTTTCCTTTTGATAAGCTTTGTAGGAGCTCCATGCTAGCAAGTCCAAGTCTTCTATGCCAAAGCCAAGTTTCATTATTAAGTGACACAAGACACTTGAAAGATTGATTAACCAAATTGTCTAAGTCAATTAAATAGGTATTTTCTTTTCTTTCACCCTTGAAGATTACCTTTTGATCCACCAAAGTGGTAACTCGACATTCTTTAGGGTCAAAAGTGACTTTATTACCCTTATGACAATTGCTTTACACTAAGCAAATTATGTTATAAACCATCTACAAGTAAAATATCATCAATGAAAGAACAACCATACTTACCAATAATGTCAATGCAAATTACCTTACCCTTGGCATTGTTTCCAAAAGTGACATTGCCACCTTCCTTCTCTTTTAGGACCATAAATAGCTTTCTATTACTCATCATGTGGTTTGAGCATCCACTATCCACATGCCAATCATTTACTTCATTAGTGACTGCCAAACAATCCTACATAACACAAATAAATCATTTGTATTTTGATACCTAAGCATACTTGGGCCCTAGGGGGTTAGGCCTAAAAGGATCCTCCAATTTAAGGTGAGTCTTCCTAATGTAACAATGAATGACATTAGAGCTTCGACATGTGAGTCTTCCTCATATACATGACCATGGTATGAGTGGGGGTACTTCTCCTACCATGATGATGTGAGCATGAGCATGAATTGATTGGTGAAGAAGTGAATTTTTTGTGTGTTAGGGTGAGCATGCTTCTTGGTGTAAATATATGTTTGATTAGCCTTCTTAGGGATAGGCTTTGAGGCTTGATGTGCCTTCCCTTTGTCCTTAGGTAATGGTGGCTTAGTGCTTTGAACACTTTTCCTACCAACTATCTCAACACTAGATGTTTGAGGTGTTGACACTCTAATAAAGGTTATGAGCATAGATAAAGATGAAAAGGCACTATTGAAGTCTAGACCATGTCTAACTAAAGGAGATCTTTGAGATACAATAAGTGTATCCAAAGCTTCCTTTCCCTTATAGAACTTATATGTGGAATTTCTAAGCTCTATAATGTCTCCCTTTAAAGAATCATTCTTCTTTCTCAAGGAGTTTAAGGAAGAGAATGAATTAGAAATACTTTCAACAGATTTATTAAGTTCTTCATTCATAGTTCTCAATTCACATTCATTTTTTTCTAAGATTTCATTTGTGACTTGTATTTATCATATTTCAAAGTGAAAGCTTCTAAAAGCTCATTATCTACATCATCTAGGTCATCATATTCTTCATAAGAATAGGGTGAAGAGCTTACTTCATTTAAAGAATCATCTTATGCCATGAAGCACAAGTTTGTAACTTCGTCCTCTTTATCCTCTTCACTTGAGCTATCATCTCAAGTTGCTTTGAAGCTCTTCCTTTTCTCCTTGCCTCCTTTCTTCTTCTTCTTTAGTTTAGGGCAGTCATACTTGATGTGACCTTGTTTGCCACATTCATAACATGTAACTTCACCCAATCTTTCCTTGAAGTTTGGAGTTTCTTTCTTAAAATTTCTTCTCTCTTTTTTTTTTCCTTATCAACTCCTTTGTTCTTCTTGAAAGCATGACCAACTCCACTTTCTCTTTGTCACTATCTTCCTCACTAGAAACAACCTCTAATTCCTTTTCTTTTAATGAAGATTTGAGAGTCAAGGTCTTCATTTCTGGTTTTTCTAATTTGTCTCCTTACCCTCTCATCTTCTTCATTTCTTCATCTTTCTTTAAGGCTAGCTCATGAGTTAGAAGCTTATCTATGAGAACATCGATTTGCACTTTCCTAATCTTTGGAATTGACTTTTGGATGCTGCAAACCTTGGCACCAAACTTCTCAAAAGGTAAAGATTTAAGAATTGTTTAGTTTACCTCATTATGATTAGTGGGAATCCTTCCAAATTTCTTCATGGTAGTGACAATCGAAAAAAGCCTATTCATCATATTTGTGATGATTTCATTCTCCTTCATCATAAACAGCTCCTATTCGGTCACATACATTTCTAGCCTACTGGACTTCACTAAGGTAGTGCCTTCGTTGTAATTTTTCAAGGGCTTCCAAATCCCATGAGTTGTGAGGTAATATTGGATCCTTCCTATTTCTTTTATTAATAGAGAACTAGTAAGGATTGCCATAGCTCTCTTGTTATTTCCATTAGATCTTTTATGAGCTTCAACCTATTCTTCTTTAGGGATCAATTCTTCACTTCCATCTACCACCTTAGTTAATGACTTACATTCTTTAGCTACAATGTCCCAAAGATCTACCACATCTTTGTCCAAGCAAATTTTCATCCTATATTTCCAATGAGTATAGTCGGATCCATCAAAATATGGCTTAAGATGGGTGTGGATTCCTTTTTGTGCCACGATCTTTTCTCATTCAAGTAAGCCTTAAAGTGAGACAAAACTCTGATACCACTTGTTGGCCCTAGTGCATTAAAAAGAGGGTTGAATTGGTGGGAGATTGAAAATTTTGGATGGAAGGTGAGGAGTTTAGAGAATTGAGAAAGGGCAAAGAGAAAGAACACAAGGTATTTATAGTGGTTCGGGTATTAACAAACCCTACGTCTACTCTTCAATTATTCATAATTGGGTATTTCACTCAACTTAAAATGGTGTTTTCAAGCTCACAAAACTTATACAATGTGTTTTGTGGCTCACACACAACCCTTGTAATTTGTGTTTTAAGGCTCATACAAAATCTCACTCAAGTGTTTTACACAACCTCACATTTTAACCTATTATAAGAGTTTTGAAGGATATGCTAACTCTCAACCCAATTACAATAGTGTTTAATGCTTACACCAAACAATCAAGAACTCGCAATCAAAGAATAAGAAGTTGTAAAGCAAATTAGCAAGAGTTTGGCTACAATAAATGAATTTCTTTTGCATACATGTCTGTTTGGTGGAGTATTTATAAGTAACAACCACCAAAAAGATGTTACTAACAAACTATGTCTAAATCTCTAAGGTAAGCTAGGTAGATTTTGTATTAAATACTTGTTAGACTGAAGTCACAGTTGTTACTAGCATTTCATGGCCGTAAATTTTCAATTTATACTAGAAAGACCGAAATTGCAGTGGAGAACCTCATTTTGTGTTTAACGACTAGTCCATATGTCCTTCTGCCATTGGTGCTCCAAGCCGTTGTGTTTAACCAACCACAAAAGTAGCGGTCGTGATTGATATTCCTCTTAGGCGTGACAAGGACCGTAAATCCTTTTGTTTGATGAGGTGAAAGCACTTTTTGGGTCGCGGTCACGATAAATCCTTCGCCCTTATGAATTTTGATATTCCAATAGTTACCTTGGACATTTGACGTGATATGGTTATAGACTTAGTTCCCTTCTTTTAGTTATAAAATTCGCGGTCGCGACCTCAAACACGAACACCACTGCGAATCTCTTTGTATGTCTTTCAAGTTTCCCTTGGCTGGATTACATCAGCTATTTCCTCTACGAAATCTTCTGGTCTAACTCCATCCATCATTGTTGCAAGGTCGTGGTCGCGAATTAGAGAATCCTTACGACAAATTTGGATGTCTTACTAAAAGCTATAGATTTAAACTTTCATCTAACTTCCAATGAAAATATAACTTGAAAACTACATAAACAACACTTAAATAAGACATTAGTACCTATCAATCTTTATTGTCAATATCAAAAGAGACATTTGACTTAGGTTTGACCAACCTAGTCCAACACGTATAGATAATAATTCAAATGAAATTCTCTAATTGGTCATTCAACAAACTTATTCTCTAACAAGTACCTACATGTTAGCCTCATGTGTCACATATACTTCTACCTATAAGAGTAATAACTTACTTGACCCTGAAGTAAGGAACATAGCATGTACCAATCTCACAGCTCTATCAATGTTTAGTCATGATAGAACAACGACTAGAAATAGTTTTGGAATAGCACTTTGATGGAGGAGGTAACTCATAATTATCTCTTTATAACTATCTCTCCAAAGTGGATATCATGGACTTCATCTTAAAACGTTATTATATAATGTAATCAACTTAATTTCATATAAAAAAGCTAAAAGACAAAGAACCTATGATTTATTAACTCATATGTCATGAACTATGTCTAATATATCCTAAGTTCATTCTCTTGGCTTTAGTCATACAACATTAGCGACAACAACTAAAAATCTTTAGTTATTAATGATTATATTTTATTCAAATGTGTAGCCAACAAAACTTATAGATTTTAACCCATTTATGGCTTAAAATTTTGAAAGTATTAGTTTGATTCAGAACGTATGGCCTATAAATCAACAAATTTTTTGTTATTCACCTTACTATAGTCAACCTATTAAAGTAATCCTAAATTAGTAATTTGAGATTACCTAAGCATAAAATCATATTTCGAAAAAGACTGAGACTAAAGGAGAACAAGTTTTATTGCAAGTTTACAAATTTGATTCTAAAAACTCAAGAAATATGAAAAATATTCTCTTTTATGTTTTTGCCTCTAAGCTTAATTAAAAAGGGATATAAAAAAGTCATAAGAATGATTAATTAGAAGACATATCCTTTATATTTTAATAAAAAAACTACAAAAGTTTAAAACTCAAAGCTCAAGTTGCTCAAATTAAATATGATATAAAGAAACAAACACAAATGTCTCTTCTTGTTTTTCATTTTGATCATTTTCTTCCATCTTCACCATTTTTTGGTCTATACTCCTCCCAACCTTATCTCCAAGGTTGAATAATTGAGACTCAACACATACATTTTCAATAATTGTGTATAGGAAAACTCCTAATCATGGCAAAATCACCACCACCTTAGAGAACCTACCACTCATCCTTCAGCTTCCATGCAAATATTTTCTTTCATTGACTTAATTAAAGTAGAAAAATCTCCTGAGAAACCACATAATTCTATAATGATAAATTCAATCACCTCTTTCTACAACAAAAAGCTTCACCTTTAATTCCTTTATTCTATATGAGTAGCTTACAAGAATATAGTCAAAATCCCTCAAATGATTGTTCCTCTACTTCCTTATACTCATCCTCATCATTCTTAGATTCAGACTCATAGCAACCTCTTGATCTTTTGCCATCATAGTTTGTATTAGACTCCTCTCTAAATTTTGTTAGCTCTAATTACTAAACTAAAATTCCAACTAGTCCCTTGGACATAGATACTCTCAATAACTCAATGGAGTTCTGTTATGTATGAATGTATATAAGATTTTTAATAGTTGATGAAATGTGAAATATAAGTAATTTTTAGTTAATAAAATCATTAATACAATAATTAGCTAGGTAAGTAATACTATATGTATACTTTAACTAATCAATATAAGTAGTTAGTTTGAATGATTTGATAGAAAGTGAAAATACTTTTATTCAAAGTAGATTATATGATTTTAAAAAAATTTAGATGTTAATAAAATTTTGATAAAAATAAAATAATTTTATTTAGAATGAGATTAATTTTAAATAATATAATTATTTTTAAATAAATTTTAGTATTAAATTTTAATAAACTATTTTTTATAAATATAATTAAATTTAATCAAAAATAAAAATATTTACTTTCATTTGGTATATCAAACTGTATAGAATATAATTAAATATATGAAAGTTTAATATTTTTTAAAAATAATCTATGGTATATCAAACTGTATAGAATATTTTTTTACTAATTTATTGATTATTAAATATAGTCATTAGTAGTTCACAAAAAAAAAAATCCAGTTATTAAAAACTAAGGCATTGAAAGATAAGAAAATTTTGAATATGTTTAATTGTAAATGACAAAGATAAAATGTAACAAATAGTTCTATAGATAATTATTAATTATTGATAACTAACTAATTAGATAATTGATTATTATAATAAATAATGAAATTATATAGTAATATAATAATACTCTAGAATGAATCTTAATATTTATATTTTATTCAATAGGTATAGCCTACAAACTTATAAGATTTATATTTGTTGAAGTTTCTACATAATACTCAAAGGATATGTTTTTATAAAATCTGAAAATTTTTAGTTGTTGAAGATTATTTTCAATTCAAAGGTTATAAGATAAAATCTAAATATTTTCAATTACTTGAAATTTATGTTTGACTTAATTACTTAAAAACTCTAAATTTTTCACTTTTTAACAAATATAACTAATTATTTTATCTTTTTTAATTAAACTTAAACTTAATTTTTATTTTAAATATACTATCGGGTGGTGAATGGTTGACCATCATAGTGGTTTGACTTAGTTAATGACATAACAGACCTCGACATAGGTCACAAAAATTGTTAACTTTAAAAGCAAAAATTTCAACTTTAATTATTTATAGTTATCAATTCATTGAATTGCGTTATGCGTTTAAATTGTCTCATGCGTTTTTAGTACTTCCTCCATTACATATGCATCTTCTAAAATTTTTTTAAAAAAATGTCAAAAGTTTAGAGGTTGAACAAGTTAAACAAATGAATACATTTGATAAAATTATTTTCAGAATGAAAACCTTTTGAGCAATGAAATCTTCAAATATGAGTTGCAATTGTTGTTCGCATTGATGTAGACGATGAACTGGCCACTGGATTTAGGCAGATCCCATGTCCTACCAAGAAATCACAATCCAAGTTGAAAATCAAATTCGAGATGGAAAAACTTAACCCATTAAAAAAAACTTGCTAAAAAAGACAATTCTAAAGGAAAAGTAAAATACGCAGAAAATTGGATTCATTTCATTGAGATTTTAGTAGTTTCTCAGCTCTTCATTATAGAAATAAAGAATCATCATAGTCAAACCACTTTGGTGGTCAACCCTCATCACTCGAGAATATATTTAAAATAAAAAACGAAGTTTGTGTATAATTTAAAAAAGGTGAATAATTAATTAGATTTGTTAAAAGGTGAAAAGTTTAGGGGTTTTTATGTAATTAGGCCTTTATATTATATTCAAATAATATAATATTACAAACATTTTTAGTTATTGAAGCTTTTATTTTAATAAAATGGTATCACTCATAAAATTTTAAAATGTTAACAATTGAAGGGTCAATTGAATTCAAAGTTATAGGATACAAAATATAAGATTTTTAGTTATGTTAAGTTCTATTTAAATGGTATAAAAAATATAGACTCGAATGGTCTTTCATTGATAAACTTTAAGAGAATATGAGATTTCCAGTAAGCCTTTCATCATATCTTCAATTTCTTTCTCTTTCTGGTGAATCGAAGTGGTAAAAGACAATTCAAGCTGAGTAAGGGGATCCATCAATAGGACCCATCTCGGTTTATCTATTTTTACTTTGTGTAGAAGGGTTTTCTTCTTTGCTTAGACAAGTGGTGTTCAAAAAGGAGTTGCATGAAGTTAAACTATGTAGAAATGGACCGAAAATCTCTCATCTTTTCTTTACAAGCCACAATATCATCTTTGCACGGGCTTCAATGGAGGAATGTGCCAAAATAAAGCAGCTATTGAAAGTCTATCAGGCATCGACCGAGACTGGACAGACTATAAATTTTGATAAATCAAAAAGTGTCATTCAACTGTAATGTTCCCATCAAGTGCACCATCTGGTACAAGCCAACTTAAGAGCTCGGGTTGTGAAGAAGCACTCAAAGTACTTGGGTCATCTAACAATTATTGGGCAATCGAAGAAACAAGTATTTGGAGGAAACTAAAAGGACGGAAGCAACTTACTCTATCCAAGGCAGGTAAAAAGGTACCCATAAATCTATTGTTCAATTAATTCCAAATTACATTATGGATATTTTTTTTCTGCCTTCTACTTCATGCGAGGATATTCAAAATATAGTTGCGAATTTCTGATGGGGTAAATAGCGACCAAGCAAAAATATTCATTGGGTGGCATGGGATAAGCCTTGTATTTCCAAAAAACAGGGTGGATTGGGAATTAGAAGCTTCAGAAATTTCAATTTGGCATTATTGGGGACATAATTTTAGGAGCCAAACGTTACTCTCGCCAGCAGTTTCTCCATTAGGGACTAAAATTCTCACCAAGCTTTACGTGGAGGAGTAAAATGGAAGCCAAACAGCTAATTGAGAATGGAGGCTGTTGGAGAATTAGTAATGGCCAATCGATGCGAGTTTGAAAAGACAACTGGATATACGGTACAGATCAAATGAAATCATTGGAGACATACTTTTTTCCGGTTGATGCTATGGTTAGCTGCTTAATTGATTATAATATGTTGCCCTGGAATAGAGAAGTGTTGGCGCAAGCTTTCCTCCCCTTCGAAAGAGATCGCATTTGTCAAATTCCTTTTAAGTGTTCGTCTGCCTCTGGACATGTGTTTTTGGCCCCATTCGCATAATGGTATGTACAAGGTTCGATCTGGCTACCATTTGCTCTAATCAGCTAATCAAAGGACCTTGGACCGCCCCACCTTACCTGCTGCAGCTGATTTAAAGTGGAACAAGATTTGGTAAGCTCATGTGCGTAACAAGTACAAGCATTTCTTATGGCGATTGGTATAGAATTCTCTGCCCTATAATGAGAAGCTCATTTCAAGAAAGATTCAGGTGTTACGATCATGCGCTCGATGCAATCAACAAAATGAATCTCTCCTCCACATTTTTGAGAATGCTAATGGGCTCGGGGAGTTTGGATTTGCTCGCCATTAGGCATAAAAGCAGATTCAATCCAAGCTTCAACAATTACAGAGTGTGGTTTAATTTATGCAAATTGCTTCCTAAAAATAAACTAGATCTAGTTATAATGATCTTGTGGCAAGTCTGGTGTGAAAGAAATTAGTCTTTGAGGGAATAGATTTTGCTTGTATTATTGTGGGCTCCTCGGCATCTGGATTACTCCAAGATTTTCAATCTGTTCGCTACCTAAAAAGTGAAACCTTGCGCAATCGCTCAGCCACTACTTCAGGACGAGACTGGATCCTCCATCTTTGGGCCATGTTAACATGAACACATACGCTAGCTTTAATGCAAATTGGGGATATTTCAGGATAAGAATGGTGGAGTTTTGGTGGATGAGGGTCGCAGAGTAGAATGGGGGATTGGTTATGCGGAAACTATGGCAGTTCGGTGTGGACTACAAGTAGTAAAGGACTAGTGTTTTGCTAGATTGGATGTAGAAACTGATTGTATGGAAGTTATTAGTAATATAACGCTTGCAAAACCATGTCGATCTCCGTTGGCCCTTGATCGGGAAGACATCCAACTCCTGGCTAAACAATTTCAGTCTTATATCTTTTAGTCATGTCTGTAGAGAGGCGAATAAGGTAGCTCATCATCTAGCAAAATGGGCTCTTTCGTTGGATGGATTGCTTGTCCTCACGGAGAAAGTCCTTGCTATCTTCCACAACTTTGTGATAATCCAGGGTTGTCCGAATCCTGTTTCTTCTTTTTAATGCAAGTTTGCCTTCTTTAAAAAAAAATGGTATAACTTACAAAATCTAAAGATTTTAAGTGTTGAAAGTTCCTTTTGATTTAAAAGGCATAGCCTATAAAATTTGAATATTTTCAGCCCTTCAAGATTTTTTTTCTTTACAAAAAAAATATATATATATAGACTACACAATCTGAAAATCTTTAACTACAGAAAATTTTGTTTTATTAAAAGTATAATCAATAAAATTTGAAAATTTTCGGCCACTAAAAGTTCTATTCTATTCAAATAGTTTGGCTTACAAAATCTTAAAATTTTCAACCATTTAATCTCCTATATTATTTATAACTTACAAAAACTCAAGATTCTTAGCCCATGAAGTTGCACTGCAAATTAAACGACATAGCCTATGAAATCTAAAAATTTTCAGTCACTAAAAGTTGTGTTTTAATCAAATTATATAGTTTAAAAAATGAAGATTTTTATGATTTTTCATGCATTTAAAGTTTTATTCTATTCAAATGAATAACCTACAGAACTTGAAAATTTTCTGAAGATTCTATGCAATAATATTTTCAATTACTGAAAATTTTTAAGTTTTTAAATCTTCTTAAAAATAATTAAAAAAAGGTGAATATGCAAAATAAAAAAGTAGTAAACATCACAAAGTCCAGTCACATCTTCAAAAGGTGAGTTGTTCGCTATAGGTCGACTGCAGCAAAACTTAAAGCATTCAGCTAATTACTCCAAGACTCAGCTCCGCTGCTTAGTCAGGACATGCAAGCCTGAGAGAGAGACAGGTCAGACGAGAGAGAGAGACAGAGTGCCTATGCTATGAAGCCGGAGCAACCACACGTGCCTTTGCATGTGAAATGGCAGCATCAGCATCATGTTTGACTATCACCAATTCATGAGTTGGCAGGAATCTTAGTCCACAATTACGTTAAGAAATGGCATAACAAATATTATTATTTTGAAAATATAGAATAATTGGTGTCTTGAGTTAGTAATAAATTTTGATTATTAGAAATTGATATTAGAATTCGAATCTTATCAATGTAATTTCTCCTCCTCAGTATTTTTTTTTTAAGAAAAAAGACAAGATAGATTGGTCAAATTAGTAATATTAGAAATCAATTAATAATTTAATTTGAATAAAAATAAAAATTAATTAATTAAAATTAGTTAAAACTAATAGAATGATTAAAATTGGTGCATCAAATCAAATCGGTCTAACTTAAAATTAAGTTATTTTATAAAAAAAATTAAAATTTTTATAATTATATTTTTACTCAAAATTCAAATGTTAAAAATATTTTTCATTTTTTATCATATACTATAATTTTTAATTTTAAGATATTTTTACATATTTTTTAATATATTTTTCTTACTTTTAAAATATGTTATTAAATGAAATTAATTTAACTAATTAAATAAAAAATTGATTAACCGATTAAATAATCAGTGCAATTTTAAAAACATTACCAATATGTATAATGCGGAGACAAGAAACTGGCATCCACATTCTTTACTTCAAATATTACTTAGTTCTTCGGTTTCTACACTCCAAAGGTGTCCCTACCTAGCTTTTGTCGCTCCCCTGCACAAAGGCCACCACATTATTATTATTATTATTATTATTCCCTTTCTCAATTTGATATTTTGTACCTAAAGAATTAAGAATTCCAATATTATTGTCTCCAGTTCTCAAACCACTCACTGCGACTTTCGATTTCAAGTTTCGTAATCATATTAGTGTGTAGCTGGCCTAGAAGACAGTGAATATAATTATTTTTTTAAATATAAATATATTTTTGAGGGAATGCAATTGTTTTTAAGTTGTTACTACCTCCTATGCAATTATTTCAAAATTAAAATTAGTATAATTTTTTTTTAAGGATTTAGGTACTCAGTTTTATTATTGTCATATTCCTATGCGGTTAAATAAAATATTTATCTACAGTATGATCAATCAGCGTACGTAATTAATTCTGATTATAAAAATTAGTTATAATAAGTATTTGCTATTTAACAAATCTTTTATGCTTCAACAAAAAAAAAAACTTTTATACACATATATATACATATATAATATCTAAAGGCATAGAGAAGCTTAAATGCTGACTTGGCATTGATGCGTTTTGCTTCTAAGCAACTGATATTCGCCAAAATTACAAAAAAAATTTCCTGCAAATCATTAGTGATCACTTCAATCATATATAATAGCAAACAATTAAATTCTGGAACTGATTGCCGAATATCATTTCAATCATATAAATAATGACAAAATTAATTTTTCATTGTTTATAATTTTATAGGTGTCATATTAATATCATAGTTTTATGATAAAATATTATGAGAAAAATTTTTTGTCATTATATTTTTGTATTATGTTTATTTATTATGATAAATATTTAATAGTTTTTTTGTTATAAGCAAATCAATTTTTATAAAAATTTTGATAAATTTTTATTTTGTTATAATAAGACTATATATTGTGGCAATATTCATTTTATTACAAAAATTTTTATTCTAATAAATGAAATTTCTTATAGAGATCGATTCAAGTTAATATAAAGAAAGTTAATTCTATTTATTTGATATATTATTTATTCACATTAATCGCCATTATATTTTTTAAATTTTAAAATTTTAGCACTTTTCTTTTTTATTATATATTATTGATAATTAAAATTAAAGAAATTATATAGTATTTAATATTTAATATTTATTTATTAAATTAATAATGATAATTTAATTAATATTTAGAATTAAATATATCCTATATTGAAAGTTAAATAGATGGTTTTAATTCATATGTAACGAATAATATGGAAAAAATATTTAGATAATTTTTTCAAATAAATTAAAAGATTCTATAAATATTATTTTAGTTTTTCAAATAATTTTCATTACATGAAATTAATATTTATAATCTCTTAAAAATAAGAAATTTGAATAAATTTATAAAAATTAACAATTCAAATTTAATTTTGTAATTTTAAAAATATTTTCTAATTATTATTTTTTGATATATTATAGAAAAATATATTTCACCAAGTATGAAAAATATGACTAGTTAGAAATTAATTATAATGAAGTTTTATCAATTTTTGAGCTCATAATTTGCAAGTAAATAATTAGAAGCTATACAATATTGACACATTATACTAGTTGATTGAACAATTAGAAAATAATTAACTCCAATAGAAAATATAAAAAGATAAATATACACAAAGAAAGAAATAAATATCTAAAAATAATTTAAAACTCATTATTTATTTAAATTAAATGATAAAAAAATTTAAAAATGACTAAATTAGATTAATTTAGTTATTTATTTTGATATTCTTATATATTATAAATAAAAAAATTTTAACTAAAAATTTTACATCATAGTTCATATAACATGCAAATTCAATATCAATAAGGTCGAACAAAAAGTAGGACTTTATTTTTCATTTCACAGATAAAAAAGCTCGAAATTTTAATAATAATTTAATATTAAATATATGACTAAATGTATTTGAAATTTAATAACACCTAATTTTTAGTAACTTTCACTAGAGCAAAATTAAATTACTTTAGACTATTTCAAAATATTTTGTACGGAAGTTGTAGAACGTAAGACATTAATTGTTTATCTTATTTCATTTAAAAGCAAACTAAGAACCAAAGCAAACCTTTTATTTCTCTTTTGACTATAGACTCTATAAAATGAAACAATTTCTACGAACAAAAATTGCTATAGTATTTGTAGACATCAATATTAGAGTGATAACATCCAAAATGCAATGCACAAGTCATTACATCAAATCATTTGATTGCGTTCAATGCTTGCTTATTAAAGCAGATATTTATATGCTTTTTTTTTTTTATCACCCAAATAAAATATTCCTCATCTCAATAGATTTGAAACCTAAAAACTCAGTACGAATTTAATTTTAATCTTTTTATTTTTAAATAAATTTTAAATGACTTGAATTTAATCATAATGAATCTAACTAATCCGATTAAATTTTATTTAAATAATGAAAAATATTTTTGAAAAATGCTTGATGGCCAAAAAAATTTTGAAACTTTGACAATTTTTGTCATTCTATTATAAACTTTTAATTTTGATAATTTTATGTATAAAAGGGAAATGCCACACATAAATATTAATAAAATAGAAATATGTTAAGTTATGAAAAAGGAGATTATTTTATTTGGATTTTATTTACATTGTTTGGAATCATTGCTAAAAGGTGGATTTTATTTACGTTGTTTGGAATCATTAGTAAAAGGAAAAATATATGCTTGGATTCTTTCTTTCACTAATTTGATATAGTTTATTCTTTTAAATTTTCTATACACATACATATGACATACTCAAATCTAATATTGAAAAGTTAATATATAAAACTACCAAAATCAAAAGTTAATGATAGAGTAGCAAAAGTCATCAAAATTTATTATATTTTTGCCATTGGGCTGTTGAAAAAAAATTCAAAGATTATTTCTTTTTGTTTTGAAAAAAGCAATATTATGAGAAATCTAATTCAAACCCTACAAATTAATTAGATTTTCACCCTAAAACTCATATTCAATCCAATTTTTTAATCTGTAAGTTGACAGATTTTTTACCTAAAATTCACAAATTTATTTAATATTTGTTTTATAACTTGGCAGCCAAAAAAGAAAATATACATCCTGAATGGCTGAAAATTAAAGTAATTGAATCCAAATCTGTCTGACTTAATCCATTTTGTTAACTTAATATATATATCATTTTTTTCTTTACATTATAGACCATTAATTCTACGATAAGCAGAAACGAAAATCAACTTTTTATATGCTTTTCTTTTTTGGTAATTTGATTTCAATTAAGTATGAATATTTTTGGCTTTTAATATTTGAATTTCTAATCTTACCTTGTAATTTTAGAATGATTTTATTATTATTGAGCTAAATATTAAGAAAAATATTTGGTATATGTGAACAACGTGATCACACACCAAGATGATATAATTATAAAAAAAAAAAATTGATGAAATAGATATAAAAATATAATATATGTATTACAAAAAAATAGATAAAATAGTCTTAAAATTATATATATATATATATATACACACACACAAAATTAAATGCAATTTAATAAAAGGCATTTAGATGCTAGAAAATAGACAGAATTTGATTGAAAATAAATGTGATAGTTTTTAAGCTGACTGAATATGAAAGAAATCTAAAATGATCTAAATTTGAAATGATTCAAAAATTTTAAAGTTAAATTTGATCTATAAGTCATCTCAAATTTATCTGGTTTAAATTATTAAAAATTATTTAAAATTAAAATAATATTTCCATAAAAAATTAGTTTTATAAGTGATTTCATAGATAACTTGAAAAATAATTCAATTTTTTTTTTTTATATCTTAACTTGATGATTTGGTTTTCCACAGCTTAAAATGATCAAATTTGAAACAATAAAAAAATTATGATTTAAAATTGACTTATTCTAAACCCACTCAACCTGATTCATTGGTCTGGAAAAAATACAAGCCATTACAAAAATTATATAATAAAGATGAATACATTATGTGTTCTCTATTTTTAAAAAAAAAAAAAATCAAAACATGATGTCGGTGCGATAATACTAATTCACACATACTAGCGCGATATCTAACATTATTCAAAGATTTATTGGTTGATAATAATACAAATGTCAATCATACACATAAATCACAATTTCACAATCCTAAAAATATTTTCAAATTAATACGGCTCAGCTAAAATTCATTTCATTGCCATATTATTCTTTTTGTTGGTGAATAATTAGGCTGTTAACCTTCCCTTATCGTTCAATCTTCGATTTGTTCTTGGGACGGCTCCATCCCCCAATGGCTTTAATCTACAGAATGAGTTTTTCATAGATTAAGCAAGTTCTTGCTAGATTCTTTTTCCTGGTGAGATTTATGGGAACCAGAGCCTGAATTAATTAATTAATTCTTAAATCAACACTAATAATAGTGATAATAATGTACTGAACCAAACATAATCTAATAATGTATTACAACTCTACAAATAAACATAATAGAGATCCTGTTCCCTTCCTTGAATTCTTATTTGTATTCCTAATACTCTAATTGTTTCCCCTACTCAACAAACAACCTTACGACAACACAATTATCAAATCCAATAAACTATCCTTGGAATCTAACGGTACTAAATTTCCATCAAACCACACGCTTATGGGATCTCTTTACTAATATATATATATATATACACATAAGCCTCTTCTTCACCATCATGCTTTCCAACACTTCAAAGCATCACTAACAACTAGTCCCTAACAATGGCTCGAGTTTTTCTCGTTTGCTTTGTTTTCCTGGCGGATGCTTTTGTTGGTCTAGCCATGGCTAGTGCCGGGTCTCTCCCCAGTGTCCAGTCTAACTCTAACCCACCAGCTCCCAGTCCCTCCAGCGGCGATCAACTCCTCCCAAGGAAACTAGGAAAGCACCAACAGTACTCCATGGTTCCGCCAAGTCAGAGCCCATCCATAGCTCCACAACCAGTGCATTCTAAGAAAGAAGAAACCAGTTCTTTGCATCAAACAATTCCTTCTGATCGCAACAATGAAGGGAATAGCATTAGCATTAAAGGGCAGGAGATTCACCTGCAGAGAAGGAATCACCATTCGGTGGATAAGTCGGTTGCCGGCGGTGGTGTGATCCTAGGTGGGCTCGCCACCAGCTTCTTGGTGGCACTTTTCTGTTACATTAGAGCAACTGGAAGACACAAACCAGGGGCTACTGTCTAAGTTGTAAGTGGTATATTGGATGTACGTACATGTACATTAGAACAACAGCTCAAGCGGTTTCCATGTGTACGTTGAACGATGTTAAAGAAAAGGAAAAAATTACAATTTAGTTTCTCAGTTTTTACATAATTAACTAATCAGTCCCTTTATGTTAAAAGTCTGAAAATTTATTTCAATAGTCACTAAATTATAATTAAAATTCTAATGTGATTACTAAAGATTCATATTGTCACTAAATTTTAATTTTTATTCTACTGTGATTTATTGACCTATTTTTTTATAATTTTTATTCCAATATTAAATTATTTTAAATTTGTATTTAAAAAATTTTTAATTTCTATTTTATGAGTTATGATAACAAATCTAAAGCACAAAATCAATTTTGAGTAAAAAAATCATAAAAAAATTTAGCTAATAAATCATAATAAAATAAAAAAAATCAAAATTTAGTGATTCAATTGAATAAAATTAATTTTTAATGACTACAATAAAATTTGATTATAATTCAGTGACCATGAGAATTAATTACTCTTTAAAATCTATTAAATTATTCTTAGTTTTCCATTTCATTAACAGAATAATCTTTTTGTGCATAGAAAATTCAATTTCTTGTTGGTGAAAAAAACAGTCAAAGGTTAAGTAGAAGAAAATACTTGAAATACCTTTCATTACATGGATAAAAGTATCCATTGTAATACCTTTCACTATATGGATAAAAGTACCAACTCATCACTACCACCAGTACCACCATCATTACATAAATAGAAAAATTAAAACTTTGCCTAAATATCTTCCATCACGAGTGATCCTCCATATAATTATAAACCCTCTCATAATTGCAATAAAAAAAAAAAAAAACTCTAATATTTCGCTCATTCCTTTTTGGTCAAGTAATAAATATATGTTACTGGAAAGGATCATTATTCAGCAACATACAAAGGTGGGGAGACGGGCAAGAAATCCAAGTAAAGGGGAGACTTCCTTTGATCATACTTTCAGCAACCCAACCAACTAACCTATTTTCCTTCTTGTGGGTATGCTTGAAACAGACAAAATTAAATCTAGAAAGTCTCTCCCTTGTTTGGTGGATTAAACCTCTCAGATCCCATTGAATTTACTCCTATTACAAAATAAATCAACAATCATCTTATTTTGGTAACAGATGAAAAAATTGCTAAGACCAAACTCTTGAACTAGCTGCAAATAAAGAATAACTGCCTAAGCTTCCGCACAATGCTTCGAGGACAGAGACTTGTAGCAGGTAATGCTTCCTAGTCCTATCTCGCACCGGAACTGCAATTGCTGCTCTATGAGTATCTGCATCATAACAAACAGCCATATGAATAACAACATCAACTGAAGTAACATTGCCAGAATCAACCTCACTCCTCTATATAGTAAGGCTCCCAAAGCATTATGGTTGAAACGGCTAGAATCCATAAATTCCAAAGTAAGCTCATCAACTCGTTTAGTAATAGCCATGGGATTACACAGATTGTTTGAAAAAATGCAATATTTCTAGCTTCCAAACGGACCAAAAAATAAACAACATTTAGTCACTACATTCAACGCATTCTCTTGTCCCTCCATCTTCTTGATACTTATCATCCATTCAAGTAAGGAAAAATTAGCAGTACCATTAGGATTATAAGACAGGAAGGAGTAAAACCAAATCCTTTGGGAAAAGCTGCATTGGAGCAGAACATGCTCCATAGTTTTAGGCTGATGCATATAAAATGAACAAGCATTAGGGACAGTTCTGCCTCTACTAACTAGTACCTCCCATACAGGCAATTTGTTCTTATGGCACGCCAGACACAGTTTTTAATTTTAAGAGGGAGAGATAGACTCCAAAACCATTTCCAAGAACTATTGTTAGTAGCATAAGTGTTAGAGGTTGAAGCTTTCGTACCAAATCCCATAGAGGTTTGCCTAAGCACCATATGGGCAGACTTGGCAAAGTAGTCTCCAAACCTACTATATGCTTCTAAATCCACTTATCATGTGTATTAGGTATTCCTATAAGAGTTAGCTTAATAGCTTCCTCCTCTTGGGAAGAGATGCAATCCTTAAACCTATAACAGTTTTATTCGCTTATTCGCTGTTAATAATGATATTACATGCCCTTAAACCTGCTATATCAGCAGGCTTATGGGAGAAGAGTTTGAAACACGGTAACTACAAGAAATTTTGCTTATTATGACAAAATGTTGTGATGAAATTAATATTACCACAATATGTGGTTTTATCGTGCCAAAGTTATAATTTATCACAATTCTTGTGAAAATTGATTAATTTGTGACAAAATTAAAATTTACAAAATATTTTTATCACAATAAATGAACGTAAAAAAAATATAATGAAACAAATTTTTTGTCACTATATTTTATCACAAAGTCGAGGCACCATGAGATTATAAATAATGAGAAAATAATTTTGTCATAATAGTATTTTTGTCACTATTTTAATTAATCTATAAATTTGTATAAATTATTTTATTATAATAAATTATCATTTACTGTAACATAATAACTTGTCACAATATATAAGAATAAAGAGACACCAAAATTTAGTGAAAAAATGTTTTCATTAAAATTTTAGCACAAAAAGTGAAAATATATATAATACGAAAATAATTTTGCCAAAATAATACTTTTATCAGTATGTTTAATTATTAAAATATTATTAAAATTATTTTATCATAATAAATAAAATTTGTCTAAAATAAATTTTCACAATAAATGAAAAAATGTATACAGATGCTCAATTTTGATATATCAATTTCATTTTTTTATAACATTTAACATCAAAATTAAACCACAAATTAAGTATATAAAATTACTTTTTATTGACATAAAAATTTATATATTCTTAAAAACGATAAATAATATATGCATATCTAATAAATTTTTGAATCCTAAATTAATTTTTCTTTATTTTGAAATAAATTTGTTGATATTCTTACTATTTGAAAGTGATGTTTTAAAATTTTGGTCAGACTTTGGAATGTAAATTGATAAATACTATATTTCATCTTTAATTTGTAACTAAATATATTGTAATCATTTTAAGTTTGAATAAAATAACTTAATCTTTCATATATTTTTATTTTATGAATTTTTTAATAATTTTATTTTAAATAATAAATATTGATTATGTGGGAGTCAATAAATAATCTAAAAATTACATCACGATAAAGTTAAATAATTTAAAGTCTATATTATAATAATCAATTGGTTTTGAGAAGAATACGAGTAATTACACTTTAAAATTATTCAAAGAAGGGTGATCATTGGGAAGTATCTTGATCCTCCAAGTAGAGAAATTCAAAAATGGCTAGTATCATTTCTCCGTTAGAATGGGCTAACTGCATATGAACCAATATGAGATCAAGTATATAAGACATAGGTGTGGTAAAATATTATTTTAAAATGGATATGGATTTTTATGACAAATTTATTTATCATAAAAACACTTTTATTACTATAAAAAAATTTTATTGTGATAAATATATTTATCACTAAATCTATATACTATTGTGACAAAACATAAATTGTTACAATATACATATTGATGAGACAAGGTTATTTTGTGAACATTGTGACAAATTGATTTTGTCATGATATATTTATGGTGACAAATTTAATATATATTGTGATAAAATATTTTGTAACAAGGCATTAAATTTATTGTAGTAAGGAGGGGATCCAAGGAATGTCCCAAATGAAAGTATTCCTACCACTATTAATATGTCTGCGGGTTCCTAAATTAAGTAAGCTCTTAGCCTTAAAGATATTGCTCCACCCCCAAGAGGAATTTCCCTCAATCTTAGCATCCTAAAAATTACTATTAGGAAAATAAATAGCTTTATAGTTTTAGCCCACAGGGTGTTAGGTTCATTAAGTATATTTCAAGCTTGCTTACCTATAAGAGCTAGATTAAAGAAACAAAAATCTCTAAACCCTATACCTCCTAAAAATTTAGGAAGGGATAGAACTTTCTGGCTATCCATAGACATCTCACATTATGTCTTGGCTCTTCCAGAATCTGGCCACTATCTCTTGCATTTTATCACATAAAGATTTAGGAAGAACGAAACAAGACATAAGAAAGTAGGGAAGGACAGTTAACACCAACTATATCATAATGTCCCTACCACCAAACAATAAAACTTTTTGCTTCCAAGAAGTAACTCTCTTCCTAAATCACTCCAATATGTACTAGAAGGTGTCTCTTTTGCTGCTACCCTAAATTGTAGGAATACCAAGGTATTTGCTACTTTCCTTGAGCTCTATAACCCCTAAATGGTCATTAATTGGACCCCTCACCTAGGTTGGGACAAACTTACCAAAAATAATTCTTGATTTAGTAAAATTAAATACCTGACTATAAGCCTTTTGGAAAAAAGAAAGAAGTTTTTTTTTTTTTAATACTAATGGCCTCCGCTAAATTGCCATAAAAAGATTGTGCCATTCGTAAACATGAGGTGGGATAAAGGTAGACATTTTTAGTGATCTTAACTCCCTAATCAATTTCTTTATAATAACATTATGCATAGAGCTAGAAAGTGCATGAGTAATGCATAGGAATAGATAGGGGGAAAGGGGTCTTCGTGCCTTAACCCTTTATGGGGCTTGAATGATTTGCTTAGCCTGCCATTCAGAAGCACAATGTATTTAATAAAAGTAAGACATTGCATAATATGATGTGCACAAAGTCCCTATGAAATCCTACTTTAGTGAGAACAACCTCAAAGAATCCCTAATAGACCCTATCATAAGCCTTAGTGATATTAAGTTTCAAAGCCATTTTCAAATTGTCTATTGGCCCTAGACACCAAGAAGGGGGGGTAGGGGGTTGAATTAGTGTATAAAAATTAAAATTGGAAGGAGAGAGAAGATAAATGAGTGAGAAAGAAACACACGATTTATAGTGGTTCGGGTATAAACAACCCTACGTCCACTCTCTAATTCTTAGAAATTGGGTGTTCCACTATCTTTCAAAGGTGTTTTCAAGCTTAGACCAAATTTTCACACTTGTGTTTTGAAGGCTCACACAACAATCTATACACTTGTGTTTTAACAGACTCACACAATAACCTCTCTTATGTTTTAACAGGCTCGCACAACAACCTCTTACAATTGGTGTTTATGCTCACACCCAACAATGATTTAAAGAATAGAAAAGAGTGAGTAGCAAAATTGCAAGACTTTGGGTACAAAATTATCAATTCTCTTGCATTTACATCTGTTTGGTGAGGTATTTATAGTCTCTACCCACCAAAGAGATATTGCAATAAAACTGGTACAAAATCATCAAAGTGTGCTAGATAGATTTTCACATTCAATACTTGACATTTCTGATTCGCGGTCGCTACTACTCATTTGCAGTCGCGAAATCCAAATTCCATAAGAAAAACCTCGTTTGTGTCTAACGGCTAGTCCACATGGTAGCTTCTCATTAGTTCACCAGGAAAATATAGTTGTTGCCTTTCAGCTGCTCTAAAAAATAACGGTCGCGATTTCTCTTGTACAAGATGCGACTATGGACACGAATTCCTCTGCAAAAAATGTTCATCTTCTTCTTTTGGATTTACGATGGCTACCAAAAAGTTCCTATCGCGATTTTAGACTTTCAACAGTTACTTAGAACACTTGTCAAACTGTGATTGTGGACTTGATTGCATCTTGAGTTACTTCAAAATTAGCAGTCGCAACTAAGGTAATCTTTACATTGCAAATTCATCTATCACTTTTGGAGTTCTTCTTTTGGATGAGTCACGATCAAGAATAACTCCGCGATTTTGTCTATCTGAGTTTCTAGCAAGTCTTCTCATGGATCGCA
>CATIWR010179048.1:0-20536 GCA_949677035.1 Omphalea diandra | reverse complement strand
TTTTTTTTTTTTTTTTTAAGCAAAAGGATAATCTAATTTTCGATTAGTGGATTGACACATACAAAACAAAACTTGAAAGATAAATTGATAGTACTACGACAATGAACAAAATCAAAACATGTAGAAACATGAAATTTATGTGCATGAATGAATGCAAATCGAACCCAATTTATCCTCCAGCAGCACAAACGTTTTGCTTCCCTCTCCCGAGCCTTTCAGACGCAACAGACTTTGATAGGACCAAATCAGCCCGCCTCTCACACCTTGAAAGGCCTCAGGTTTATGACTACTAAAATTGGCCACTACGTAAATGGATGGCCGGCCGTTGAGCCAGCAAGAGCAGCGGATGAAAGAGTATTAAAACAACGTAATAGCGCAAATTAGACTGCAAGTGATGCAAATCACGATCTGTAGACTACTACAGCATATCAGACAATATAGCCTGTTTGGGCGCACACTTTTTATTTTAATGTTTAATATGATTAAATAAAATAAAATAGATGGAAAAAATGCTAGAATTGAAGGAAGGCCAATGATAACAACATTGATGAGGAAAGGGAAGAGAGGCGACAGGAACCGTTATTTGCTGTCTAAATACCCAATCCCTATTTATTTGCTCTGCGGGGCGGCATCGGAGCGCTATTTATTTGTTCTCTAAGATCAAGTCTAATAAAGTCCTTTATTTTAAAAAGCATTTTTGTGCACAATAATAAATATTTTAAAAAATTTTTAAGTATAAAAAGTAAAAAAAATTTTATACAATTTTAATAAATTTTAATATTTTAAATTTTTATTTTATTTTATTCAATAAATATTAAAAATTAAATAATTATTGTATGATTTTTTAATAAATAAAATAAAAAAATAAAAAATATATTAAAGATCAATTTTTTAAATAAATTCTTTAAAATAAAAAATTTTAATTAAATAAAGAGGTTATTGGAGTAAAAAATTTTATTGAGTCGCACACCTATTTATTTGCTTTCGCACATCATTATGTACATTTTCCTTCTCTTGCTCGCCAACTCCTTGGCGCATTTCGCTTTGTTTGGGGTTTTACCGCGCCTCAAGTCTCATTCAACGC
The DNA here is from genome assembly GCA_949677035.1 of Omphalea diandra. Lineage (NCBI taxonomy): Eukaryota > Viridiplantae > Streptophyta > Magnoliopsida > Malpighiales > Euphorbiaceae > Omphalea > Omphalea diandra. The sequence continues at coordinate 19,452 of CATIWR010179048.1, read as the reverse complement.
CTGATCATGTTAATCCTCTAATCCTTCTATTTTAATAACTAATAAATTTATTTATGGGGAATGGAATCCCATAGTAATGGCCAAATAGCGGCTCCTAATCCCAGCCTGTCTATTGATTAGGGAACGTAGTTATTTCGATTCTTGACGTGATTTAGATGATTATATATGATTTTATATAATGATTAAAGTGTTAATAAATTTGGATTTTTCCCACTCCTGCTTTATCTCAAATTTTATTAATTTTTTTTAAAATTTTTGTTGGATTAGGTTCTTTTGCAGTCCGACCCCTTTCTTAATGAACTTTTACAAGCATGTTCGAGAACGGCACAGAGAAAGGCTCTGTTTGGGTCACTCTTAAAAGATGCGAGTATTCAATGGGTTTTTAGTTGGGTGATGTTATATTGAGTATTGATGTATGTGGTGTTGATTAGTGGTTTTGTATTTCTTGGTTTAGCATAACTAAAGCCTAAGGGGAAAAGAAATAAAATGGCAACTGCTGGTGAACCCATTGAGTATAGGTGTCTCATCCGTGCCACTAATGGAAAAAAGACTATCTCTACTTCTGTATGTTTTCATTTGCGCAGGCATATACCTTCAAAGTTTCTTGGGTTGTATTAGGCAGTCGTCAACTGTCATCTAGACTTGGATCTGGTTATGTGTATCTTATAATTGACAAGTTGAAAATTTATTTAATTAATTTAGGACTTGACAAGGCAAGACATGTAGGAAGGTTTGAGATATTCTATTTCAGGAAAAGGAAATTATGTATGAATTTAGGGGCAAAAGCATGTAGGAAGGTTTGTAGAGAGTTTTGTTTTGTGGGTTCCCCCTTTATATTGTTAAATTGGAATTCAACGTTAGCCTATTCCCACCCGTAAAGACCCTAATTCATGGGGTTGCCACTAGATTTTTGCTTTTCTAAAATACCTAGAGATATGATTTGAGTAACTCTGCATCAAATAAGTTGAATACCCTTCTTAATATAACAGGACTTTATTTTGAATTCTATCATGTTTTAATGTGGAAATCTATGTAGAGTGGTATAATATATACAAGGATTTGGGTCTCTTGTCTTTGTTTGGTTATTTATACATTTCTTCTTAAATTTTTTGTACATTATGCTATTCGCACCTTTTGTATGATTTTGTGAATTTGAAGATGTGGCATGGGGTGGCAAGAATAATTGATTTTTTGGTACTTTTAGCGCAAATGGGATTAAAAAACTTCTATTTTACCAGTGAGGAAAGGTTCTTCTGATAATAGCTTTTGAGTGTTGTGTTGGAGATGCGTGCTATTGCAACTTTACGTCTGGCTATATTCTTCATGAGGTTAGATGTTCGAATGATAAATTAAGGAAAAAAGTGGGCGTTAACATTACAAATTATCCAATGTTTCAGGTGGTGAACATCCATAGGATTGTATTGGAATAAGAAAGTTTTGAGATGAACCATGAAATCATCGTTTCTATATCTGTGGCCATGATTAGATGTAGTTATGTGCAAGGACTTTGGTTTCTTGTCCCTGTTTGGTCATTTGTACACTTATTTTTAAATATTTGATACATTGTGCTATCCATAGCTCTTGTATGATTTTGTGAATTTTAAGACATGGCATGAACTAACAATAATAATTGATTTTGGTCACCTTTAGTGCGGACTGGTTTCTCAGAATGAATTGTGTTCTATCAATGAGGAAAGGTTCTAAACATAACCTTTGTGTTCTGTCCTTTGCTAGAGAAAGGTGCTCCTGCAACTTTAGGCCTGGCTATATTCTATCTAAAGTTGGATGTTTGAAATCATAATATTGCTAATTATCCAATGTATGAGAGGTGAACACTCATGGAACTGTATTGGAATAACCAAGTTTATATGACCATTAAATCACCTTTTCTATATCTGTGGCCACGATTAGATGTAGTTGTTGAATGAATTACAATATTATCTGTTCTATTACCACAGACGAAGAAAATTTGAAGAAATGAGTCTTGCAAATATAATTGAAAATTTCTTCATTATATCTATTTAATAGGCTTGATAGTGTTTATTTATTTTTTTCCTTAGCTTTGTGGTTCTTTGCGGTTCTATTCTTTAGAGTGATTGATGGTGTTTACTCATTTTTGTTGAGAAGGTTGGGGCAAAGGACCACCAGCACTTTCAAGCATCATATGACACTATTCTCAAGGCCCACATGACAGCTTTAAAGAAGAGGGAGAGGAAAGACAAGAAGAAGGCTGCAGGGGCAGATAAGAAAGAAGTTGGGAATCCCAAGAGGGCCGGAATCTCTACCTTTCTTTTGCCTTAGCATAGTGTTCAGTTCAAGGATTTTAAGGGTTCTTAATGCTTGGGTTAATCTGAAAGCCAAAAAAGATTTAGACTTTCAGCATTTACTGACATTGAAGGACAGTTTTTTGTTTTACTGCCCTTTCCTGGATGCAGTTTCAATTAGTACCCAATTATTTGGTTAACAATTATGTGAGAATTTGGTGTAAAAAAAAAAAAAAAAAAAAGAATTGTAGATATCGGGTCAATTGGTCTGCATTTGGCTTATTTTCAGCCTAACAAGAACACATTGATATGATTGGCCAAAGATATTTGTGATATTATGATTATCACTGTGAATATGTACATACACATGTTGGCATTATGTACACAATGCTTACCAGAGTCATATTGATATGTGATCATCTTTAGATGCTGTCAAACAGTTTTCCCTTGAACTTCGTCTCATTTAGAAGTTTTATGAGCTTCACACTGTTTTCTGATTGACTTGGTAGTTCAGATCAGCTATTTTCTTTTTTTTGAAGTGAATTGCTGCATACTTGTATTTTAAAATTATTATCATGATCTTGGTTTGGAACGTGGATAGACAAGTTATGAAACATTGAACTTAGGGATAACGAATTGCTTACAATAACATTTTATGTTAGGTCAGTCGCCAGTTGTGTAATTCTGTTCCAAATAGCTGAGAATGATGCGGTCTACTTTCTATGTACTTAAGCAAGTGTTTATTCCGTCTACCTCTCTCTTTTCTAAACACAGATAACAGACTACCCTTACAGCTGTTTATGCACTGAAGCAGCTGGTATAACAGGCTTCATTTGATTAACAGTTAAGAATTTAAGCCAACATATGAATGGAAAAATATGAATAAAGCAATAGTTTCTGAGATATTCGACGGGATATGTCTCAGAACAAGAGGAATGAAACTCAATTTTAGTTATTGGTAGTGATAGAATGATAGAATGCATCCTACTCTTGAATGGAGCTATTCCATGAAGTCGGAAAAACTGGTCCAAACCAGTAATGAGATAGAATAAAAGACACCTTGCTAATATGATGCTTCAAAACAATCTAAGAACTTGCGTTAGCAAATTTGTGAAATAGCTCACTGTATAATGGTATATTGATAACTAATCCTGCAATTACCCGTGGATTGCAAGGGATGCTTTATAATGGACACTTTTAACTTCATATCTTGGGGATTTAAAAGAATCAACAGCAAATCGCAGACTACGTGATTGTATGTTTATTAGAAGAAAACCCTGTTAAATCAAGAAAAATTGATAAGCAGTTCTCGTAATCTAAATGTTATGCAAATTCATATTTTGAATACTATACAAAACTGCAGTGCCACAAACCAGGAATTTGACATTGAAAGCCTTTGACACTTCTATGAGCATTGCTTCTACCTGATGACACGTGCCATCGCACTGAAAATAGCAGATTGAGATTATTCTTCTCCATTTGCTGCTAATATAGACTTGAAAATTTGTCTGTACTTCTCAGGGCTATCATACATAGTTGGAGTATTGATAATTGCCCTTTCCAGCCAAAACTTGTCAACCTCCTTCCTTTCAGTGAGTCTCCGATAGAACCTTTTCCACTTATCCATTATCTTTTTTAGACGAACACTTTGACTTCCTCCCAAAAGAAACTTGATGTAGTCTTTTGCTAGACGAGTCAACTCCTCACCACTGATGATGTAAATGTACTGCAATAAAACAATTATAAGAAATGTTCATATAAATTATTTCTGGCCAACTGTAGTGACTGTTATTCCTTCGAATGTTTTTCAGGTGATGCATCACAGATGCATGAATATTTGAGATGCTTGCAAATGCAAGACAAACACCATAGCCACAAGACACACGAATCAACTCGAGGAAATTTTGTCAAAATAGAACATATAAAATTGTACTTTCAAAAGAAGAAAGCAAGTTGCATTTTCAAATGGAGAGAAATTCAAGTTCCACCCCAGCAATTATCATATTTTTACTACAGTACAAATCTTCATAGTTAAAAACTCCATTGGCTAAAAGAAACATTGTATTTCTGTTCTGCCAATCTCAAATTTATTGTTGCACGCGCTTATTTTTCGTTAGCAAAGTAACCTGGAAATAGAAGTTAGAAATCATTCTATTGGTTCTTTTTTTTTTTTTTTTTTGTTGGGGGGGAGGGGGTTAAAGACATATATCGAATCTAATACTGTAGGCACACAAACCCATGGACAAAGGGTTTTTCATGGGAAAAATTCATCTTTTGTACAAGAGAAATGAACCTATGCGTCACACAGAAGACCACAAAAGCAATGAATTTGAAAGAAACTTTTCGTTTTATGATCTTTTCTTTTAAACTTTTTTCCTCTCGCAATCAAGGATACATTTGAGACTTCATGAAATTGTAGACAGTGCAGCATTAGAGGTAATGAACTATCAAATAAACACGAGGAGGAAGAAATAAGATATTATTACCAGAAAGATAAAGCCAATGGTAGCTAAGACCACTTGCAGAGTTTCATCCAGCATTCCTGCAAGGCCTTCATCCTCAGATCCTTCAGAGCCATCCCCACTACCACCACCACCTCCTCCTCCACGAGGTGGATTTTGCCCATTACCTCCATCAAAAAATTCTTGTTTATTGATCTGCTGCCTTAACACATCTTCTACTGACTGTCCCTCGAAACTTCCCACAAATTTCTCAAAAGGGTTCCATGAAGATCCCTGATATTCAAACAGATATTGTATACAAATCAAGGGGAAAAAAAAAAAAAAACCATGATTAGTTTAAAGAAAGTCCTTTTGGCCAAAACAAATGCATCAAATTCCTACACAATGTCCATGCCACTGTCCAAAGAACAACACGCCTCCACAGCACAATACTGTAAGCCTTCTTATGCCTTTTGTAAACCATATTCAAATACATCAACAAACAATATATAGATAAAAGTCTACTCATGCAATTACACTCATAGGAAAAAAACTTGCAAAGAAAAAGAACAAGAATATGTGGTAGAAGAACATTTTTTTGTAGAATAAGCAGATTCATTCACTATACCAATGGGGTTTCTTTTAAAGGCATAGAAAGATATACAAATGTTAACACAAGGATCCATTCTCAAAGCCACATGCAACAAGACTAAAATCTGACTGACAGTAAAGATTAAGGTCAGCAGTTCCTTACAATAGCATTTAATACCTTGGTTGTTTAACCAATCAGATCAGCCATAATTTGGTTTAACATCTTTCAGTATGATAGTATGGCAGCTTCAATTTGAAAATATAGCCACCTGAAAATAGTTGCGATCTGTTCAACAGTTGGTACTGATTGGTCTCAGAAGAAATGCAACTAAAACAATTGAGATTGTCCCCTAGAACACTCCAACCGGTTTAAAGTTCATGAAAATGCAAAACTGTACCTAACATAAAATATTCAGTTGGGTTTGGTTCATATTTTCAACTTTGCAAAACCTTCCAAACACGGACATATATTTCACAGAACTATGCAGTGTTAATTAGGTATTCTAAAATAAGAACTAAGCAATGTTAATCAAGATAATAAAAATTAAAATTTGAGTGTTCTTTTTTTCTTTTTCAAATTTTTTATTAAAGATAAACCAAACAAATCTACGAAAGCTAGTTTAGTTTGTTATGTCTTTCAGATTGACCATTTGATGAACAATGCCTTACTCATGTCAAAAATGACAGCAAAGAACTTATCCAAAATGAAACTGAAAATATTGCCTCGCACCACCACCTATCTTATTCCTCAATCTCAGGGCTGCTAATGAAAGAAAAGCCCAAAAAGATAAATTCAGCATCATGCAAGTAGTTGGGACATAATGCTTTGCTAAGTTCTGACTAAAATTTATACCAAACTGTAAGAGGCCCAATAAAAAGTTTCCAGTTGTGAAGTCAATACCATAAGCAGAACAACAAAGAAAATATTTCACTCATCCTTTTAGCAAACACCACCATTCATCAATAGGCATATACCAACAAAAATAAAAAAATTCAGGCTTCTTACCTCATTGCCTTTTTCAGACTTGTCTTTGCCACCAAGCAAGCAAACAGGACTACATAGCTGGTATCTCACAGCTAATTCATGTAGCTGGTGTGTCAGTGCAAGTCCATTACTAAGCCGCAATGAAGCACTAGCTGCAATCTTTATAGACTCAACACGAAGTGGTAAGACACATGGTGGCGTACGAGGTTGTTGAAGTGACTGGGATATTCTTGGGACATGGAGACAAGGTCTTAGGGGACTTGCACGAACACAAGTCGCCATGTATCAATAATCTCAAGAGCCTGATCACGCGCACATTAAATCTACAAAATCCTACATTTCATGCTCCATAAACAATAATTGAATAACCCATCAATATAAAATGCAAAAATTAAATTAATATCTAATTTAAACGCCAAAAAGAAGTGTTTTTTTCTTCTTTTTTTTTTTAAAAAAAAATTCTAACTAAAATTAAGTCTAGATATTTCTTGCTGCCGCCTCATTGGAAGGAAATATTATCAACCCTTCGAAAGAAAAATAATAAAATTTATTCCATTTAAGACATGAATTCCATAACCACAAGCTTATCAATATCTACTATATAATCATTTCAAAATTTAAAACTTTTAATAATACTAACAGGGGTTTTCAAAAGATATTCGAAAACGTGAAGATTCTGAATTCGCCGAGAGCGTAGAAAAGCGAGGGACAAAGAAATGACAGAAGAAAGAGAGGAGAGAATTGGCTCACCGGTGACTCTACGCCCTCAGATTCCCCGCTTGTTGCCGCCGCTTTATCTCCTGCCGGGGGAAAATGGATAAAGAAACGGAGGAGAAAACGAATAAATAGGAGACTACAATGGGCTGGGCAGGATATGCTTCACTTAGGCCCAATAATTTTCTAAACTCTATGTGGGCCCACAGTTTAAAAATGGATCCGTCTATTTTTCTTCTTCCTCCTTCTCCTCCTCGTCCTCCTCTGGGGAAAAACGAACGGCATTTTTCCTCAAAAAAAAAAAAAAAAAGAACAGCATTTCGGCCATGGATTTCGAGAAAAATTACGAAATTGACCGCACCGCCGACTTCATTCACAATAGCAACTTCACTAGAGTCGCTCTACAGGTAATATAAAATAAAAATAAAAATTTAGCGGTGAAACCCTAGCAAAACTTCTAACTGGATTAGAGTTTTTTTTTTTTTTCTGTTAGTTTCCTGATGAATTATTGAAGGATTCCGTTGGAGTGGTGAGGGCACTGAGGGAAAAACTCAAGTCGATGAGAGAACAAGTGACTGAACAAAATGGCGGTGACAATAGGGATAGGAAAGAGGCGGTTCGTTTGTTTGTAATGGCGGACGCGACGTATGGAAGTTGTTGTGTTGATGAAGTTGGAGCTTCTCATGTTGATGCTGATTGTGTTGTTCATTATGGACATACTTGTCTCAGCCCGTGAGTACCTTTGCCCCGCGTTTTTGTGGCGCAGAGTCTTTAATTATACTGTGTTTGGTTTATGATCTACTGGTTTATTATTAGTCTCTGCTAGTTCAAAATGAATGTAGCATATATAGGAACTTTTCTGAAATTCTTTTGCCCAAGGAAGATATGAATGCTGTTAGGTTGTTTTCACTTTAGTTCATGAACGTTAATTTTTAAGAGTTTAATTATGGGAATTTTATTGTTGGAACAAGTTCTTGGCATCGATATCTTTAGGGTATGAAACTTTGCAGGCTGTGACATGGATTTCTGAAATTCAGTTTTCTTTTCTAATCGAGAAAGACAATGAATTTTGCCCCCTTTTAAATGCAAAAAATCTTATATTGCAAGTATGACATATGAATATGTAGTTCAGAATCATTAGTTTTAGGAAATCTCACATGCTAAGTGTGGCCAGATAAGAGTATTGGCATTTCCATTCCTTTCTTCTCACTAAGTTCCTGTATCTGTCAGTTTCTTAGTCCAATAGTGTAGTTGATGACATTTGTCTCGGTTGACTTACAAAAAGAAAATACAATATATGCCTAGTAGGTTTTGGTATGGCCAGTGCCAAGTGTATTATTTTCAGTCGTATTCACACTATCCTTTATTATGCATAACTTGTAATAATAATATATCCTCGGAACCTGATTTGCTTAGAGTTATTTGTAGAATGCTCTTTGACTCTCTTTACCTAGACTGTTCCCTAGTTTGCATACTTCTTTATATGCTAACTTTCCTATTGGTGGCACATTCTTTTTCCTTGAGTTCAACACAACAATCAAGTGATCTGCGTTAACTATAAATGAATATTCTAGTGCTTTTTTTTTCATCTTTTAAAACAAATAATAATTCTGGCATCATTTATGGTCCCTTGCAGAAATGATAAAAAAACAATGAGATTGAGACAATTTCTTTTCAAATCTAAGCCTTAGACTTACCAGATTCTGGAACTTAGAAAAAGTTTAGTTCTCCAGGGTTGCTGGGAGTTTGAAAAGCTTAGAAGAAGTTTGGTTCTAAAGGGTTTCTGGGAGCTTGAGATTTGAGATTGACATGAACCTCATCTTTTTGAACTTTATTGTGATGATTATGTTATAGTTGTCGGAGAACATGAGATAAATGCTAAGGGTAAACCTGGCAGGAGCTACTTATGATTATTTTATCTTATCTTTAATATATGCTTATCTTGAAGCCATTTTCTGTTGGCAGGACATCTACTCTTCCAGCATACTTTGTTTTTGGAAAGGCTTCCATTAGCATATTCAGTTGTGCTGAAAGTCTATTGGATTTTGCCTCAAATAGCAGCAAGCCTTTGCTGGTATAATAGATAACTTTAACTTCTGTATCTGCTTCTGGACTGAGTTAATTTTGTTGTGATGAATGTCATAGTAAACATGGGCATATTAGTTTAGCATATTCCATTTTAAGATTTGATCAATTTTGATATTTCCATGTGCAAGCATATGTTGTACATTCAAATATGCAATCGTTATTGCACTTATAGACATGACAGTTGAGGCATTCCCTCTTCCTATTATTAAAAGAGATTAGTTGTATGTGCACCTGCATTTGACATGCTTGACTTAATATATACTGTTAGATACTACTGATGTAGCTTACCAGTGCTTTTATTATGCCCTAAGCCATTCATATGTATTGCTAGGATATTTTTGTATGGTTTGAAACAATTTATTTGTCTGCTACATCATATTTTTCTGTTGTTTAATATAACCTCGAGTTAAAATGCTAGAGGTAGGCACAATCTCAGGATAGTAGGATTTTCAAATTTTCTGAAGTCTATGGGGGCATTCGGCTCAAACTGAACCAAAAGGACCAAAACCGAAAAACTGAACTTTAAAAAAAATAAATCATACTGAACCGAATATTAAATTTATAAACCAAATTGAACCAAACCAATTTGCTTTGGTTCAATTATGGTTTGGTTCAAACTGAATTTTTTTAAAAGAATAATTTTAAATAATAGTTCTAAATATTATTTTAATATAAATAATAGTTTTAATATAAATAATAATTCTAATATATTTTAAAATATTTTTATATAAATAATATGTTTAATATATTTTTAATATAAATAGGGTTTAATCATTTTGGTTTGATTTAATATTGGTTTAATTTATTCTAGTTTGATTTGAAATAAATTCGGTTCAGTCAGGTTCAACTGAAATTTTTTTTAGTGGAAAAATCAAACTAAACCAGATCAACCAAAATTGTTTTAAAAAAAATGAATAAAACCGAATTTATATTTAAGCTGAACCAAACCGATCAAACCGCTTCGGTTCAGTCGGTTTTGTGGTTTATGTCAATTTGTGCCTGCCCCTTTGTATCACTGCCAAAAATTATTGATTTTAGATGTCTCATGGCATGAAGTACGGAAGAAATTTGGTTGCTACATTCCTTTGTTCTCCCTCTACTTAGTTTGCTGTGGCTTCCCGATGTTCTGATAAGTTAAACCTTTCTGACCTAGGATGTTTCTTTAGAAAGCAGAGCTACATATCTATCCAGTTATAGAATTTTTTTTTTTTCTTTTTTGTGTCTTGATATAGATCCTTTATGGGCTGGAATATGCATATTCTATCCCACATATTAGAGAAGAGTTGATGGCAGCATTGTCAATGCAATCTGGGTCAAAGTTTTCAGAAGTCCATTTTGCTGATGTGATGTGCTCAGTGATGAATCCTTCTACTAATCAAAAAAACTCTGATGGGCTTCCAAGACCATTTGGCGACTGCAGCACTAGCAGTGATGTTGAAGCATCATCTGGTTCTCGACACAGGAGTGGAGGCTTGATATGGGAGTTACCTGACGGACACAAGATGGAGGACTATTTGCTTGTGTGGATTGGTTCTGGAAATTCAGCATTTGCAAATGTTGTTCTGACATTTAATGGCTGTGAAATAGGTATAATTGCAATGTTTTGCTGGAAATTTGTTAAAAATTTGTGTGCAATTATTTATTTACAAGTATCCAGATACAATCCTTGTACATGTGGGTTGATCCAAGTTTGGCTCACTAAATTTCTGTAATGGAGATTTTTGTTTAGACTGTTTCTTCTCTGCCTAGTTTCTGGCATTGATATGGTGCACACTCAGTGCTTTTTGTCAGTCTATGCAATTGATTTTAGGATTGCTTAAATTCAAAGCGTTGAAGGATCACCAAATTTTCTCCACTCCTGGTTGTCATCTGTTTAACATTTGTCCAGTCTTTTGCTTTTTAATTCATGCTGCGATTTGCACTTGTTTTCATCATTGAACTTGCCTAATTTATATATGTGGTTTTGCAAGTATGCACATGAGAACCTTAAAATATATTTGTTTTATTGCCCTTCCTGTCCTTAATTGATATTAACATTGATTATTTTTTCTTCCGCTCTTTAGACAATCCTCCTTTTGACTTGGTGGTGCTTGTTTTAGTCAGATATGATGCAAAAGAAAATCACTTGGTTACAGATTTATCTCAGCAGAGAAGGATTCTTAAGCGTAGGTATTATTTTACAAGATAACGATACTCTACTTTTTATCCCTTCCTGTCATTGAGTGCTTATATCTGTTTATGGTATTTTATCCTGAACTCCCGATGTATTATTCTCCTTTTCTATGCTGGTTATCTACTAAAGTTGTGTATTTTTTGCTTGAATGTTTCCATGCAGATATTACTTGGTCGAGAAGGCAAAAGATGCTAATATTGTTGGGGTTTTGGTGGGAACCCTTGGTGTAGGTGTGTGGCATTCTATTTGATGTGTTTTTTTTCAGGACTAATAATTTTGTCACTAGTATTGCTACTGCTTGTTTTCATTTTATGGACAATGACTTGAGTAAACTGGACTTTTGTCGCAATTCTTGTTTTTCTTATTTTTTGCTTCTACCCTTTTGATACTTGTTCCACAGGATTCTTTATTCTTATGATTTGTTGATAATGGTTAGCATCATAGAATGAAGAGATCTTGTTGGCTATCATTTCTGGGTGTGTATTTCAGACTATATATTGAGATTTTCCTCTCTGTGCATATGGCATTTTCTTTGACTGCAATGCAGACATTTGATTGGTAATCATTTTTCTAATCATTCTTGATATTCATTTTTATAATTATCTTGAGAGAATAAAAAATTAAAATAACTAGTTCATTTAAATATCTGATTAGGAAGTGTGACTACCTCTGTAGATGATCATTTTTTGCAGGCATCAAATTTGCTGCAGATTTCTTTACCTTCATTATTCCTAAGTTTTTAAAACCCTTTTCAAGATTATAATTTGTTGGGATTTATTTGTTGCTATATATGTATCAATTTATTATTGGTACTTTATTTTTTTTTTTTTACGTGTTAATAATCATGGGACAGCCACTGCTTATAAAGCGGTGTCATTTGACCCCTCTCAATTTTAGAAAAATGCTAAAGCAGTCCTTAAACTTTTAAAATTTAGATGATTAACCCCACTAAAAATATCAGATTGACCCCCTTAAAAATTTACTTAAGAATTTACATGATTGACTTAAATCTTAGAATTCAGTCTGGACTCAGTAACAAAGTAGCAATTTATTATTAACTCTATTAATAAATTACATTTTGATCTTTTTCAAATAACATTTAACCTTTCAAATGCTAATTTTGTATGAAAAATCTAGAAGAGATTATTAAAATAAATTGTTTACAACAAAGGTTTTTTATTTAGAAAACTGAAATTGTTTATAACTCTTATTTTATAATTGTGATGAAAATAATACAAGATTAGCTCACAAAACCTAATCATACTTTTTTTTTCTTTTATTAAAGAGAGATAATATATTTATATTTTAATTAGTATTTAATTGTTTTTTTCTCATCATTCATACATATTTAGATTGTTGAAATATATAATTGCGTTTGATTTTTTTGCAATCAAAATTTATTACAAATATTCATATCTTAATCAATTATGAATAGATTTGTAATTAAAGGAAAATCATTATTCTAGTAATTAATTGAGTAAGAATATTAGAAATCAAAGAAGCATTTATCGTTAATTCAGATAGTATAGGTTTTTTTTTCCCCCCTATTTATGGTAAGAGTATCCTCGGGCTAGCTCACATGTCAGCCAAGACTAAATCTCTTTTCAGACAATACTAAGGATGCATTACCAAATCGGCTTGGTGCATTTGTGTGTATATGCCACCCCATTAACTGAAATCGTTGCTATGCCACTGAATAATTATGACTAACTTTGTTCATTTTGATGCAGCTGGTTACCTTGACATGATTCATCGGATGAAAGACCTAATTGCTAGTGCAGGGAAAAAGGCTTACACTCTTGTTATGGGAAGGCCAAACCCTGCAAAACTTGCTAACTTCCCTGAGGTGCAATAATTCCCCCCTTCTGATTAAAGCTTACTTTATTGGTTTTTATGACATAACATCTGCTATTTTTGGCAGTGTGATGTTTTCATCTATGTTTCCTGTGCCCAAACTGCTTTTTTGGATAGTAAAGAGTTCTTAGCTCCAGTTATCACTCCATTCGAAGCCATGCTAGCTTTCAACAGGTTTGCAATTATTTACTGTTGCTATTGAAATATTGAATTCCTACCCATAAACTGAATTCAACTTCTATTTGGCAGACTGTATTGATACCATTATTCCCCATGAGAAGTTCTGCCTCATTTTTTATTACATCATGTATTGATGAGTTTGTAATAGTGAACGGTTCCTGTCTTTTGTCTGAGACCTGGGTGTACTGGCTAATAAATATGGCATCTAACCATTCACTTAGAAGTACCAGTGAGTCCACTGATTCATGTATAAGTTACCCCCTATGCTTGATAGATATTGGCAGTACCGCATTTGACTTTGCTTCCTTCCTCCTCTTTTTCTTGTTCTTATGCAATTCAGGACCTTTAGATTGAAAAGGAAATTGTCATTTAAAGACCGAAACTAATTGTAATAGTGTGAAAGCGCTTTTTTTTTTTTTTTTTTTTTTTGGGTCCGAGTGAGAGAGAAAAGCTTAATGGATTCAAACTATCATTTTTGGATTTGTCTTCACCGTTTGGTTCAGATGGGATGTAGTTTAGATATCTATAAAATTAAGTTTCTGCTTTCTGCTAAACTAAGCAGAAAGATTTGCTATTTAATTTTTTTTTTTCACTTGTCTAAATTTTTATGCACTGCAAAAGTCTAAGTATTGCACATGAGCTTATTAAACAAGTTCAATAATGCTTACTATATATAAAGTCTGAAAATTGTATTAATATATTTGGTGACTCTTATAAGTTAATTGTTCATGTCACTTTTTAAATAAAATAATAGTGTTCTTTTGTTAGAAATTTATCAATCTCATGGGTAACATCATCATAATATTTTCCCTTTATTTTTTAAAAAATTTTCGAATTAAAATTCATACATAAACATTTGTCTTTGTTCATTTAATTATTTAAATGATCTTTGCAGCATAGGAGTTGCTTTACAATTTAATATGGATTTTATGTGAACATGGGTTTTTTTCAGTTTTGAGTTTGTCAAAGAATAAAATGATTGGTTCAGTGATTGATTATTTCTATGCATTTTTTATGTAGCATTGACGTGGCTGCATAACTCAGAGTCAGATTTAACAGAGCTACAAACAAAACTACTTTACTGGAAAATTAAAAATAAACAACACACTGTGACATGCTCTTTTCTCCAATTAGATATGCTCGCTTCCTTTTTTAAAATTGCTAAGTTGAGTGTAAGATTCTTTCACATGATCCGTTCAATATCTATTACTTGCTTTTGCTTTCTGAATTGAATGAAAATTGAATCCTGAAATGTTGAGCATGCCTCCAGTGACTTCTATTCTGATGAGCTACAACTTTAAAATTAATCCTTCATGTGGCAGATATGTCACAACGCATTGTTAAAAAAAAGTAACAATATATAATCTGTGCACTCCATTATAGTGAACATGCTATTGAAGTTGCTTTATAACCTCTCTACTTTTGTTTCACCTGGAAGTTATTAAAAAAATCATTATCAGATGCATTATGCTTCATGTTGGGGATTCCAATTGATGAGGTTATTCTATGGTGTTTATTTTTTCTTCTCTGAACAAAAGTTCAGACAGCTTTTAGTTGATATTTCATAGCATAATAATTTACTACAGTTTCACTATGCTTCTCAAATCTTCAAAATGTTGGCTCTAGTTCTGATGGTGGAATTTTTAGCATTAACTGTCCTCTTCTTCAATCAGACATCGAATGTCTTAATCCTGACACTGGAAAAACTCATTGATTGGCTAATTATGTGCTTTACATTATAATTGTCAAAAAGAGGAGAAAGTAAATATGAAGACGTGTCTCAGAACCTGGTTAGGAGGATGGGATGTTTCCAAGTTTAGTTTCAAAGATATTCTTGATTATCTTTAGATTTTGGGTACTTTTTCATCATTGCTATATGGTTATGTTTTTGGAATTTTATTCTATAGAGGAAGCCAATGGACTGGAGCATATGTGATGGAATTTCGTGACTTAATTAATTCATCTCCAGCAGAAGAAAGAAACAAATCTGAAGAAGCTAGGTTTTCTTTCTTGCAAGGCAGATATGTGGAAGATTTTGATTTTCAAGGTAGTTTTCAGTCATTCAAGTTTATTTGGCTTTGCTGAATGTGCTGGAATTAGTTGGGTGAAAAATGAGTATGCTTTTGAAGTTTGGTATGTGAAAATCATGCGGATCCATTGTTCGCCACTTTTTTTTTTTTAATTTAGAGACTAAAATAGCTAATTAATGATGGATTATCAGCCAATAAATCAGGGATCAATAATCTGTCGTCAGATCTTGTTTGGAAATGATTCAATTAAACAATGAGGTTCTCGCGTTTAAAATTTACATTTGGTCAGTGGACAATTAGCAGAAGGATAGAAATTGAATTGTATGATCAACTGATATAATGCCAATAGTAACTGTATATAGTGGTTTTTTATTCCATAAAATGATGACTAATTAGCTCATCATCCCTTTTTATTGGTTAAGTGCCCATGTTAATTCATGGGTACTCCTGCTTGATCGTGTTGATTTTATGGCTTGCACATTTGAGTTGATGGAAATTGCGGTCGCAGTTTGATTTTGCACCATTTGAAGTAGAGATGTAGTTTTTGCTTGTCAGCACAGAAGAATTTGAATTAAGATAATATCAGAATTGTGGACTTTTAAGGCAAGTAGTTATATGCATGTTTTGACCAAATTAAATGAAATATATTGATTAGTTACATATTGTTCTGTCATAAAAGTGTTCTTTTTTTATGTCGTTCCTCATCTTGCCATTTTTAAGAATTATAAAACATGAAAATTCTATTCTGAAATATTTTGACTTGCTGTACCCATGATGAACATATTTTAGAAGTCCATTGATCATCCATATAAATTTTCTTATATGTCAATAGTGATTGTACTTGCTCAAGTTCTGGTTGTTGGTCAATCAGAGAATGCTGAAGAAAATAATGGCGCCCTTGCTCTGGTGAATGCAACAGAGAAGGCCCTGCAACTGCAGGACAGAAGTTCTACTTCACTTGCCAAGGGAGTGATAAAATCTGGAGCCGAGTATTTTGTTAATCGATCCTTCCAGGGTCTTGACATGCACTATGACAAATCCATGCCAGATGTATATTTGATTGGTAGGACTGGTAAAGCATCTGGTTACGAACATGAGAAAACAAAGCTCGATAACCTGTGATCAAGAAAAGGAGATGGAGCAGAAAAAGGTTATCTAGGATAGCTACTGGGATAACATGGTGGCGAAAGGTCAATAGACAAGATTGCATATTGGAGACAAACAAAAACCCCAAGGTTTACTTCTCTACGAGAGATGTCCAATTTTTTATTTGGTAATGGTACATAATGTGTCTGAAATGATACATAATATAGGACAGAAGAATGTAGGATCTTATAGTTGCTAGATGCGTACCAATTTCAAGGATTACCTCCAATGCCAGATTCTTGGGAAAACTGATGTGTTGGTATTGATGTATGGTTTAGGAATATGGGGCGTCAAAACTAATTAGTAGCAGGTTTCTGGATTAGGAGAGTGCAATAGCATAAATGTTGAATT
Organism: Omphalea diandra; assembly: GCA_949677035.1. Taxonomy (NCBI): domain Eukaryota; kingdom Viridiplantae; phylum Streptophyta; class Magnoliopsida; order Malpighiales; family Euphorbiaceae; genus Omphalea; species Omphalea diandra. The sequence continues at coordinate 2,635 of CATIWR010179048.1, read as the reverse complement.
GTATGCGGTTTTGTTATTTAAAAAATGTTGAATTCCGTTTTTTCTTTTTCCATTGTTCTGTGCTTGCTCGCTTCCTTGGTATTCACAAAGGAGATAAATTACTAAGTAGGATTATGAATTATCCAACAGGAGTGTCTATATTATACACTTTTAGTATAATTTTTACGAGTATGTCTATATAATACACTTTGGATATACTTTTTTAAAATATTATCAACTTTCATCTATTTTATAAAAAAAAAAAAAACTAGCGTTGCTGCTTTTGTTTTGTGCAATTTTATTTAACGTTTTAAGTATTATCTATGTTATTATTTGATAATATAGAAAAGAGTTTGAAATCATAGATTACATGTATATATTATAAGTTGATAGATTTAATACATTGAAATAATTTATTTGTTATACTTCAATATAAGTATAATTAATCAATTAATTACTATGATTTCTCAATTACCATATAGTTTTCAACAAGTTATTTTTTTTTTAAAAAAATAATTTTTATGTTATAATTTTTTAAGAACTTACATTAGGAAAATAAAAATTGAAATAGTAAAATTATTAAAAAAAAATAATCACTTTTATTTGAGTATAGATTTTTAATAAAATAATAATTATTTTATTGCATAGCTCTTCTTTAAAAATTATTAATTAATGTATGAATACAATATTTTTGAAAAAAGATTAACAAATGAAAAAGAAAAAACCTTATATATATATATATATATATATATATATATATATATATATATATATGAATAATGATAAAATTTTGAATAGATTGAAATACACTTAATTTAAGAATTAGTTTAGATATTTTATATATGAGTCATACTTAAAAAAATTATCATAAAATAAATAAAAATAAAATACATTGACGTAAACGAGTCTAAAATAAAAGTTAATTAATAAATTTATTTTTGAATAGAAGAAGTTAAATAGAAGTTAATTAATAAATTTATTTTTAAATAAGATAAGTAACAGTCATAGTAAAGTTTTAAACACTAATTAGTTTTGAGAAAAAAATCCCCAATTTAAAATCCTAATCAAAGAATTATAAAACTAGCTTGAACATACCAATTTTGAGAGAAACCTTTTTCTTAAATAACATGTGAAAACATTATCGGCAAAACCCCAATTTAAAAACCATAATTACAAAATTAAAAAACTTTCATGATGTGCCTCTTTCAATAAAGCTCAATTTTATAATCTTAACCCTAATAAAAAAATTGAGTCATAGAATCTGTTCTTTTAGCAAATATAAATGATAATGCTTCATAAAATACTAACGTGTTTTTGCATTTTGTCCTTCGGCTCTAGCGGAATCTTCTCTCTTTTTGGGACCATTGACATTGTTAACTTCATGCCAGGGTTACCCTTCTCATTTCAATAGCAGTAATCGTATATTAGAGTAAATAGAAGAAGAAAGTTATGTTGAAATTTTTATGTGGGCTAATATTAATTATGAGCTTGTTTTAATTATTTATAAAACGGACTGAATAATATAGTTTATTTATTGATGGATAAACCCAATTGAAATAGTGATCAATTGACTTTTGGACTTGTGATCCCTTTTGTGGGCCGATATGGAAGACAGTCAATGTAGACCTATTTTAACATAGACCTGTGATGGGTGGACCTGTTAAAATTTATTATAAATAAGCTTTCTGCCTTTAGAATGATAACTCTAGTTGATACACTCATTATATCCGTCTTGTGAGAAAGTCAAAAAGAGGAAGACTTAACTCTCTTTTTCAACTCTTCTGACTTATTATCCCAGTGTTCAATTTTCAGTGATCGCAATTATGGCGTATAACGATTTGGGATCCAACGAAATAGGTACGTAATTTGTTTCTACTTAATTGTTAATATTGTTGTTCTAAATTTATGTACTAGATCCAAAAATTATTGTATGTGGTATTAGAGCTTGTAGGTGGTACATGATTTAGAACCCTAAATATTTTATATTGTTAATAATAATAATAAAAAAAAGTCGCTTTAGTCCCACTGCCTCCCTCTCAAATAGATGAGTTTCCATAAGAAAAGACCACATCCAGGGCAAAACTCACTAATATAGCGAGTTAGTGCACGAACCGTCCAACGGTCACTAGCCCGTGGTCATATCACCTTTCATACATTTAATCTACCTCTCCCATTAACAATTGGCATGCTAGCTCAGTTGGTTAGTGCACCTTATTAACGATGCGGAGGCCGCAGGTTTGAAACCTGCAGTTGTTAATTGTTTAGTGAAATTTTTTTTTAAACCCCAAATCAAAACAACGCTCAACGTGGGGTTCTAACCTGTGACCACAGGGTTGAGAGCCCTGCTCTCTACCATATGAGTTGGATAGGTTGTTTTGCAATTTTCTTGTGCGTGCAAATATTTGGACGAGTAAGTTTATATTCATGTTCATCATGGTATGTTTTATTTTATTTCAGTAATTATTAATATTTATATACATATAAATATTGGGTGGTTTATATGTAGTTAATTGCTAGTTTATAATTTAGTGATATTAGATTTGTAATAAAATAAATAAATATTTGATTTGTATATATATGAGATAATAATCATAAATTTAAAATTCAGGTATATTGTGTTTGGTACCTTATATAAGTTTAATGTATATATTTGTGT
>CATIWR010179043.1:0-28389 GCA_949677035.1 Omphalea diandra | reverse complement strand
AAGAGGATCTGCCATGTATTGGCCTAGAATTTCTTCATCAGAAGAGCTAGATGTGTAAGTATCTTCCCCTGATTCAGAATCTTGGAAAGAATCTTCTGATTTAGAATTTACCATTGAGAAAGAAGGCATAGATTGGGTGTTGTCTAGGAATGAATGGATGGGATTGATCATTTGGTTTTCAGGTGGTTTTGGTGGAGGTTGTTTAACAGATTCAACGGAAGTGGCAGTATGCATAGATGAGTCTTTGATTTCAGGTTGAGCAAGAAAATTTCTAGCTCTTAGTTTTTTATGGAACAGGTCAGTAGCTAAACCATGATGTTCTAGTTCAGCCATGGCTAGAATATGTAAGGAAGGTGGTTTTATAGGTGAGGCTCTAGGAAATGGTATTTCAAAAGGATCTTGGTATTTTCGTTTTGAGGCTTCAAAATCTTTCTCAATTCTTTCCAGCTGAGACTTAAGCTTTTGGATTTCTATTGCTTTCCTCCTGATTTCATCTGTTTGCGCCTTTTGATTTACTAGCTGCATTACTTCCTTATGCTTTTCTTCAACCTAAATTTGCAAGTGAATCATTAACTCATAAATATCATGTTGGTGCTCACTAAGTCTATCATCAACCTTAGAAACTTGTTGAGAAACCTTATCCACCTTGGATTCTATGGTTTTAAGAAGTCTGTTTTGAGCTTGTGCATTGGTTGACTGCCAGTTAAGCATTGCTTTAGCCAGAGTTATACTCAACGGTTGACCTTTAGTATCTATTCTAGTGGGATTCTTTATATGAGCCATGGTCCTAATTTGAGTGTTTAGGTTGGTTTGATCTGGTAATGGAGGGAAATCTTCTTCTGTAAGTTGGTACATATAGAGTTGTGGTGTAGGGTTAGGTGTTTTGGGTATCCATTTCTTGTATTGTGAAGCACAAGAGACAGGTGTTTAGTTGTGAGGTTTTTTGTGGACTAGTTGTTTGGTATAGAGGGTAGAGTTTGAGAGATTGGACCATAATTGACTAGGTAATCATATTTCTTAGATGGTTCTCCAAGAAGATCGATAGATGGATCTCCATCTTCATATATTTTTCTCATGGAGAGTTCCGAACAACCTTTCTTTTTCCTTTTTTGTTCTTCTTCATCATCTGAACCATACAAGCAAGTATCACATTTGCATTCATCCCAAAAGCAATGACCATCTCGCTCAAAGCGATAAACAGGAGAGCCATCACTCTCAAAGTAGACAATAGGCATGCCTACTTCAGGCTCATGTGGTGTCATCATGAACTAGGTAGCGAACACACCGCTTTCTTTTGTTAGAGGAGTTCTAGCAAACTTGCTTCAACAGTACCATATGCCTTACGGTAATAGGTTGGCTCTGTTGATTGCACTGGCTGGGTGTTTTCATGCATCTTTTCATAGCTGGTGACCTAGGTTTCTAGTAACAATTGCAAGAGCTCATTCCTAGATATTTGTCGAGAAATATGGATCCATGTAAGAGCATTTTATGTATATGCTACTATCAATAAAGCCTTATTCTTATAAGGGAGAGAGAGGTCTATAGAATGATTTTAGATCTTATAGATCATTTGATAGTGTAGAGTAGCTGCAGTAGCAGAGGCTACTTGAGGAACTCCAGTTATCTGGATTTGGACCGTGAGAGCAGTAAGCACGTGTGGATCCTTGAGAGACAGGTTAAAGTTGGGGTAGAATGTGAACATCACTGATCCCACATTAAGGGATGTTTCTACCATTCGAATTATTGCATGCTGGTACTCAAGGTATCTGTTGTCTAGCAAGGTAATCCTTGCAAAGACTGGTAACCCTTTCCTTCCATGATAGCTTACAGCTATACAAATAGCTCCAAAATGGATGTAGGTGTATCCCTGGAGGACCCACTGTTATACAAACTGTGGAGGTATTTCAAGAGTAATAAATTGTTCCATTCCCATTGTTGGGATTGGACACTGGTCAAAGTTTGAGCATTGTACATACTCATTTATGACCTTAGGAGTTTGTTTAGTAAGAGCTTTGATAGATCTGGTCCAAGATGTTTTATTTTTTAAAAAGCATCATAAGGGTTAAGGAAAGGTATGTTGGTGTCTTAGATCTTTTGGTTATCAGGGATATAACTAAGTTCATACAGGTAGTCTATTTTGGAATAAATGAATCTTCTAAAATAAGGTGTGGGAGGTATGGAAATAGTTAAGGAAGAAGCAGAGGATTGAGATGAGGAAGGTGCAATAGTATTTATAACAGGATTATCCATTAAAACAACGTGTCGTTAGTCTCAATAGTATATCATTCACCCCTACAAAAGGAAAAACAAGCAGTATGTTGAATGATATACTATTGAGACTAACGACACTTTATTTTAATGGATAATCTTGTTATAAATACTGTTGCTCCTTCCTCATCTCAACCTTCTACTTCTTCCTTAACTGTTTCCATACCTCCCACACCTTCTTTTAGAAGATCCATTTCTTTCAAAATAGACTACTGTATGAACTCAGATATATCCCTAATAACCAAAAGATCTAAGATACCAACGTATCTTTCCTTAACCCTTATGAAGCTTTTCAGAAAATTAAAGCATCTTGGACCATATCTATCAAAGCTTTTACTAAACAAACTCCTATGGTCATAAAGGAGTATCTACAATCCTCAAACTTTGATCATTGTCCAATCCCGGCAACGGGAACGAAACAATTTATTACTCTTGAAATACCTCCAAAGTTTGTACAATAGTGGGTCCTCTAGGGATACACCCACATCCATTTTAGAGCTATTCGTATAGATGTAAGCTATCATGGAAGGAAAGGGTTATCGGTCTTTACAAGGATTGCCTTGCTAGACAATAGATACCTTGAATACCAGCATGCAGTAATTGGAACGGTAGAAACATCCCTTAATGTGGGATCTGTGATGTTCACATTCTGCCATAACTTTAACCTGTCTCTTAAGGATCCACACGTTCTTACTGCTCTTAAGGTCTAAATCCAGATAACTGGAACTCCTTAAGTAGCTTTACTACTGCAGCTACTCTGCACTATCAAATGATCTACAGGATCCAGAATCATTCTCTATACCTTTTTCTCCCTCATGAGAATAAGGCTTTATTGATAGTAGCATTTATGCAAAATGCTTCTACAAGCATCCATATTCCTCGACAAATATCTAGGAATGAGCTCTTACAATTGTTACTAGAAACCTGGGTCTCCAACTATGAAAAGATGCATGAAAACACCCAGCCAGTGCAATCAACAGAGCCAGCCTATTACCGTAAGGCATACGATACTGTTGAAGCAAAGTTTGCTATAACTCCTCAAATAAAAGAAAGCGGTGTGTTTGCTACCCAGTTCATGATGACACCATATGAGCCTGAAGTAGGCATGCTTATTGTCTACTTTGAGAGTGATGGCTCTCCTATTTATCCCTATGAGTGAGATGGTCATTGCTTTTGGATGAATGCAGATGTGTTGCTTGCTTGTATGGTTCAGATGCTAAAGAAGAACCAAAAAGGAAAAAGAAAGGTTGTTCGAAACTCTCCATGAGAAAAATATATAAAGATGGAGATCCATTTGTCGGTCTTCTTGGAGAATCATCCGGGAAATATGATTACCTGGTCAATTATGGTCCAATCTCTCAAACTCTACCCTCTATACCAAAACAACCAGTCCACAAACAACCTCACAACCAAACACCTGTCTCATATGCTTCATAATGCAATGGATACCCAAAACACCTAACCCTACATCACAACTCTGTATGTACCAACCTACAGAAGAAGACTTCCCTCCATTACCATATCAAACCAACCTAAACACTCAAATTACGACCATGGCTCATATAAAGAATCCCACTGGAATAGACACTAAAGGTCAGTCGTTTAGTATAACTCTGGCTGAAGCAGTGCTCAACTGGCAGTCAACCAATGCACAAGCTCAAAACAGACTTCTCAAAACCATAGAATCCAAGGTGGATAAGGTGTCTCAACAAGTTTCTAAGGTTGACGACAGACTTAGTGAGCACCAATGTGATGTTTATGAGTTAATGATTCGCTTGCAAATTCAAGTTGAAGAAAAGTATAAGGAACTAATGCAGCTAGTAAATCAAAAGGTGCAGACAGATGAAATCAGGAGGAAAGCAATAGAAATCCAAAAGCTTAAGTCTTAGCTGGAAAGAATTGAGAAAGATTTTGAAGCCTCAAAACCAAAATACCAAGATCCCTTTAAAATACCATTACCTAGAGCCTCATCTATAAAATCACCTTCCTTATATATTCCAACCACAGCTAGACTAGAACATCATGGTTTAGCTATTGACATGTTCCGCAAAAAACTAAGAGCTGGAAAATTTCATACTCAACCTGAAACCAAAGACTCATCTATGCATACTGCCACTTCCACTGAATCTATTAAACAACCTCCACCAAAACCACCTAAAAACTAAATGATCAATCCCATCCATTCATTCTTAGACAACACCTAATCTATGCCTTCTTTCTCAATGGTAATTTCTAAATCAGAAGATTCTTTCGAAGATTCTGAATCAGAGGAAGATACTTACACATCTAGCTATTCTAATGAAGAAATTCCAGCCCAATACATGGCAGATCCTCCTCTAGTTGTTCTCTCTTACACAGTAGATCCTCCTAAAGAGGAAATGGGTGGAATTGAACCTAACAAACCAACCAACCAGGCAAAACCATCCACAGGAGGTCCATGGTTCACCTTAGAAGACATCAGTCCTGATCGATATAGAGATCGCTTTCAAAAATTCAGGGCTTGGATTAATACTCAAATGAAGAAGCCTGGTGCTATTATAAGGACAGTTTTAGAAGAATTCATCTCAAGAATTACAGGCAGATTCCAAGACTGGTATACTGCTCTAGTTGAATACTCTAAGCTTACAATGGTGCAATGTCTTAGAGCATCTGAGTTTTTGGGAATGCTTTATACAGAATTTGCAGGAAAACCCCAAGAAGGAAATGATATAATCAGGTGAAAGTACTTTCAGATGAAATGTTGTTCTCTCCTAAAGAAAGACCTTTATCTCCATTATTAGAAAATGGCCAAGAAGTTCTATCAACTAGGAGGATGGGGTAATCCAGACTTAAAGGAAGCTTTTATCACTTCCCTACGAGACCTCCTGACCACTGCCATTCATCAAATCATGAGGCAGAAAGATAAAATGATTATTCATTTGGAGAAATGTAGCAACTAATGATCCAAGGTCTTGAAAAGCTATGCAGTGAGAGAAAGGTTATAGTCCAGATGCTAGACAGACAGAAAAATCCTTCTCTAAAGAAATCGTGTAGAAGAAAGGATTTACTGATCAAATGCAAAGAAAATAAAGATATTTGTGTCTATCCAAGCAAGAAAAAGAAAAATTTCTTGAAGCTCAAGTCCAAAAGCTCTGGTTCTAAAAAGAAATGGAGATACTTCAAAAGAAAGAAATTCAAAAAAAGAAGAAAATAAAAAAGATGTTATATCTGTGGTCAAAAGGGTCATTTTGCAAATAGGCATCCTAATAAGCCCCAGACAATAGCAAAGATGATCCAACAGATCCAAATCTCATCTGCTGTTGATTTGGAAAATGCAAATGTAAAATCTCTCTTCTCTGTAGAAAATGAACCTTCAGATGAAACAGTTTTTGCAATCCAAGATTCTTCTGAAGATGACGAACCAGGGTATTCAGGAAGTTATTCTATAACTCGTATTGATATGGCTCTAGTAATAGAAATGCAGCTTGATGAAGATCATCTAGTCTCTCTGGCCTGTGTTCAAATTTTCCCTAAACCTTTTTCCAAACCCATCAAGGCTGTGGCCTTCATAGATACAGGTGCCCACATTTCTGTTATGAACCCTAAGGTGTTACCAGCCCAATATTAGAAGCCTTATAGAAAATACTTTCGGGCTGCAAAAGGAGAAGTTTTCCATATAGGACTCATTACAACAAAGCCTGTTACTATTCAGTTTTCCCGGGCTATAAAATCCATGTGAAATTCCTTATATCCTCTCTGCCATACAAGGACTTGGTTGTAGGTTTTGATCTCTATTGGAAGCTTGCCAAATTAAGGGTCCTTCCAACGGGCCTTAAGTTTCGAAGCTATTTTTAACCTTATACCACAGTCATTTCTCTATTAACCATATAGCCCAGTCTGACCCAACTTTCACTAGCTATTACCTAAATAATCCAAACCTTAAAAGACCTATGTTGTGCCGAAAACCATACTGAATTCCTATCTAAGAATCCAAAGCCATTATGGACCAATCCGACCTTTTTCATATGCTTACCTTTCAAACTTAATGAGGATGTCAATCCAACAAAGGCTACTCATCCTAGCATGAATCCTGAGGAGCAAGAACTGGCTTATTAGGAATGTTCACAACTTCTAGCCCATGGGCTTATTGAGCTTACTACTTCTGAATAGGCTTGCTAGACCTTTTATGTTAATAAAAGATCAGAACAAGTCAGGGGCAAGAAACGACTTATCATTGATTATCAACCTTTAAACCACTTCCTCTGAGATGACAAATTCCATTTGCCAAAAATTTTCTCACTATTTGTTCATTTGTCACAGAGAAAGATTTTTTCAAAGTTTGACTTAAAGGCAGGATTCTGGCAATTGGGCATTATTCCAGAAGACAGACACAAAATGACATTTTGTATTCCTAACAGACACTACCAATGGACAGTCATGTCGTTTGGTCTGAAGACAACTCCCTCGCTATTTCCAAAAAGCAATGGTTAAAATTTATTAGCCTATTCTTAATAGTGCTCTCATCTACATTGATGACATCCTCTTGTTCTCACCAGATAAAGACTCTCATGATCATCTACTCAACAGGTTCATGAAGCTGACTCAGCAATATGGCATCACGTTGTCTCCCACTAAAATGAAAATTGCTCAGGATCAGATAGAGTTTTTAGGAATGACATTCAAGGATGGCCAATATCAACTAAGACCCTACATTGCAGCTGAATTATTAAAGTTTCTAGATGAGAATCTTACCCTTAAGCAAATCCAACAGTTTCTTGGCATTGCTAATTATTTGCACAATTTTGTTCCCCATTATGCCAGATATGCCAAACCTTTACAGCTCATGCTTAAAAAAGATTCTCAACTATGGAGTTCCAGTTAGACGCATGTGGTTAAACAATTAAAGAAAATACTCCAACAGCTGCCACCTTTGCAGATTTCCTCTGATGGAAAGAGGTTTTTACAGACAGATGCTAGTGATAGTCATTAGGGGGCCATCCTATTAGAGGAAAAAGATGGGAAAAGAAGAATATGTGCACATGCAAGTGGGTCCTTCAAGGAGTCAGAAAAACACTACCATTCTACTTTTAAGGAAATATTAGCAGTTAAAAATGGAATTAAAAAATTTGAATTCCATTTAATTGGTCACAAGTTTACTATTCTGATGGACTATTCCTCATTTCCAAAAATTCTTGAAAGCAAAAAGACGGTACCTAATCTACAGTTATTACGGTGGAAAGACTGGTTCAGTAAATACTCCTTTGATGTCAAACATATAAAAGGAGACTCCAACCTGATCCCAGACTTATTATCCAGACCAAGAAACATCTCTTTCTTCCACCAAATTGTATCAATGGCATCATCATCTTCCTCCTCTTCTCCTTCTACTGAAGCCTCTTCTTCTCATCCACCAAAGTCTTACTCTCCTTTCCTCCGCACTAGTACCCCACCAGAAGTAATACTTTCTATAACCTACTCTCAAATTTCTAACTTGGCAGTCCAACAAATCTTTGCCTACCAGACCAAGTTACTGAAAACCTTTGGTCCTGTGCTCATGGAAGTTTTGGGATTCCATCCCTTTTATCCATTCCTAAAGGTATATACCTTTATGGACTTTGCTGATGTTCATCATGTCAGGTGGATTTGGCCTAAGGAGCTTTTAATCTTCCTATGGTATGTTTTGCACCTCTATACAATAGTCGTAGAAGTCTGGCCATTACACTTCGGCCAGTACCTGGAAAAGCTGAAAAGATGGGTTTATCACAACCTTTATCTGATTACTTTCCTGGAATGGTTTTAACCACTAGACAAATGGATAGATGTAATGAAAGTAAGGGTCTCTCATAGTTCTGTTATAACAGCTCTCAACAAAAAAGCTGTTGATATAATCCATAGACCCTGTTTTATAGGTCCTTCTGGCATCACTGCTCGAACACTAGTAAGTATCCATTTTTATAGGGAAAATCAATTTTCCCTATGGTCAAATGCTCTGGATTATCATGAAGTTTTAAGGGAATTCCAGAGATTTATGTTCGAAAGAAACAAGACTATTCCTAATGAAATCTGGCCAACTTTAGCAGAAGATGCACCATGGGATACCCTTCCTCGCAGGTACAAGAATGAACACAATGCCAAATGTCAAGAATGGGAAGATTATCCTCCTCAAGGACTCAAACCACTAGATAGCCAACTTTTAGAGTTGTACTCTCAAGATCCTTATAAACCTGAGGACCTATACCAGAAGTATGGAGATAACCTTCTTGTAATAGAAAAAATGGATGCTAAGGTCTAGACAGAGATGGAAGAAGAAGACTATGAGATCATGAACTTATCACCATCTCATGAGCCCATTCAAAAATGAAAAGAAGGAATCTGCTTTTTCAAAAGCAGAATAGTATCACTTTACAACTGGCTCTTTGTACAGTTTGTTTTGTTGTCTGTTTGTAATAATTGCCAGCTCTTTCTTTTATGTTTGTAATTATTAAAATTTGCCACTAAAGCTTGTCAGAAGAATTTTATCTCTTCCTACTCTATATAAGGAAGAATTCTCTCGTTTGTATTATAAGTTCAGTTTGCAATAAAATCTCTCTTTCTAAAAACATAAGTCTCTAAAACACTTAGCCAATAGTCTCTAATTGTATTATCTGATCCCCTGCCATCTTCTTCTTCTCATCTATTCTTTGATATTTAATCTCCTATCTTACCATACTAAGAGGATTGTGGGAATCATTGGTGAATTTGTTAAGAGAACTGTGGAGCACTTCGTGAACACAAAGCCGAAGGACTATTGTAAGAATGGTGAGGAAGCCTAAAGAAGAGATAGTCATACAGTGTTGACCTATTCATATGACTCATATGACTTTTAGTTCGTTGCTACAAATAGTGCCACATAAAGCCTTATATGGAAGAAAATGTTAAAGTCCTATTTATTAGGATGAAGAAGGGATGAATGTTTTAGAAAGGCTAGAACTTGTACAAGACATTATGGACAAGGTGAAAGTAATCAAGAAAAAACTTAAAGCAGCATAAGATAAATAAAAGAGCTATACATACCAACACATAATAGAAGTGAAATATGAGGTAGGAGACAAAGTGTTCCTTTGAGTTTCACCATGGAAAGGAATAATTTGATTTGGGAAAAGGAGGAAACTAAGTCATGGCTCAAGAAAAGGCCATATGGGAAAATAGTCATAAGAAAAGGTAATATGGGAAATCAAAGAGAGCATGAAACGACAATATCCACATTTGTTTACAAGTATTGAATTTTATAGATAAAATTATTTATAAGAGGGGAAGAAATGTAATATTCCTATCCTTATTTGTTAGCATTCTCACATGAACACACCCATTACAAAAATGATTTGCAATCCCATATGAACATATTCATTGCATAAGTGATTACTTAGATATGTGCATTTGATAAGCATTGTGATAACACTTGTACCATTGCATTTGGGGCACTTAAACATAGATGTGATTTTGGCATAGTTGCATAACAAATTATCATATGTTGTGTTAATGTCATAAAATTACTTATTAGAAGTAGAAGCAATGTATAGGAATTATTAGAGGGATAGGGATGATGAAAGGATGAAAAAGAAAGACTAAAAGAGGAAAATTGAACTTCCAACAAATGGTAGTAAGCCACCATTATTTTGTCTTATTAGAGTAAGTATATAAATTAAAGTTCTCTTTATTTAGGAAAAGATTAGAAAGGGAAAAAAATGTGAGGGGGTGTAGCAAAAGAAAGAAAGAAATGAGAAGAAGAAGAATAAGATGAAGACGCAAAAGAAGAAAAGTGAGTTAGCTAGGAAGAAACCCAAAGCTTTTCTAGTTTTGGAAAAAGAAGTGATTTTTTGTTCTTCCCATATGAAATTCCTACCCCATAACATGTTAAACATACATAATTAGTAAGAATTATAAAGCAATTATAAGTAGAGCTATGGTATGAAAGTTGAAACTTAAGAGAAATAAAAGCTAATTATGTTAGTTTTATTGTTAGAATAGATTGTTACACCTATGATTACATAACCATAAGAAAGGGAATTAAGGAAAGTGTAAACTCATGAAATTTGTAGACTTATACCTTATTTAATTATATGTACAATAGTTTTGCTTAATGTGGTGTGTGTGAAGAGTTTTGGCTCTTTCATTTGGACAGGTTCAAAACCTCCTCTATCTAGTATTGATCATAAGTTCTTATGACCTTATGTGTTGATTTAGACAAAATAAAAAAATATGAAATTTGTACGTTTACATCACCTCTAAATTCGCATGAAATAATTTTGCTTAATTTTTTATGTGGAAAGAGATATTCATCTTTTATTTTGACTACCTTGAACTTTATGAAACTTGCTCAATCTATGGATTTAGTGTATCCATAATTTGATGCCATAGAATGGGAATTAGGTGATGTTCAAAAGTACAAAAGTTGTAGAGTTATGTCTCATATATATTGCTATAAAATATTTTTGCCAAATATATTGTGGGTGAGGAGATATTGCTCCTTCATCATGACTAATTCTCAATATGTTGAAACTTACTTACCCTTAGATTGATAATTTATTTTGATGACATTATAAATTGAATTAGATATAAGGCATTGAAAATGTTCCTGTATGAGTTGTATAACTTTTGGAAAATTAATTTTGCAATTTGGTTTATACAATTGGAAACATGGCTATGATTGTAAGACCTGATTAGACTGCGGTCACAATGAAATAGGGCAAAATTTAAAAATTCACTATATTTTCTACATGTCTTATCTTCACCTAAATTTTGACTATATCGTGTTTCTATATGTCTAGTTTATGTCGAAAAGATAATCAAGACATTTGGATAAGTATAGCAAGAGTTATTATCATCAGAGTGTAGCAAGGTCAAGCTACCATATAAGAATTATAAGCATAAATACTAAGTCCACTTACATGGAACATTACCATAGTTGCATACCAAGCATGCAAACTCAGTTTGAAATATTTATAATCATGTATGTGTCAAATGTTAGGATTTCAACACATTGAGAAAGCCTAAGAGAGAGGTTCAAACTTACTGTAAAAGTCGATTGCATCAAAGGTGAGTAAAGTCATAATTGGATTCTAATGTGTATATATGATGATTTTAAGATATGGTTGTATTCTATTATGTGTATATGTGATTGAATTATGAAATTTTACATGTGAATACTAGTTAAGTAAGAATTTTATGATTTTAATGATTACTTGCTATACAATTGTAAATGAACACTTGCATACAGAACTAAAAGATGTTGTGATTGGCATGTCAACACTTGCAAATCACTTAGAAAAATGACCAATGCACCTTATTATGGCATGTGTTACTAATAAAAAGATACACATTATATGCTGGCTAGTAGAATCAAATGTCACATGAATCATAAGAATTCCTAGGAGTAGTGTTTTCCTTGGAATGCCATGACAAAATCATCCAATCTATTGCATTTGCACTTGCATAGTCGATTCTTATACTTATAATGTATCCTAATGATATTTGATTATTGGTTGTGTGATTAGAATTTGATTATTATTTATATTCACTGAATTATAAATCACAAAATCATAATTATTTTCTTAAATAGTGAAGCATAAGTGTGGGCTATTTGGAACAAAATGTTTTGCATATAGACATATTGAGCATAGGTCATCGGTTGAATTCCAAATCTCTCTCTCTTTCTGTCATGTACGTATACTTAACTAGGCATCAGTTTGTGAACACCCATATTAAATACATTGTATTTAACATATACTTGTATTTAACATATACATACATTGAATAAGGAAATCGACATACCTTTTTGGTTGAGTATGAATGATATGTTAACCTTTAAACATATGAATACTTATACATCAATGTCACCCTTGATAAATGGAAATGGGTGTTATAATTTTTGGTATCAAAGCAAGGATAGGTTGCATAGGGACATCCATATGAACATGACATAACTTTTGCACTACTATGTATTATTATATAACATTATCTTATATGTCTGTTGGGCATTAGCCTAAGGTAGTCATGTTAGTACCCATGACTCACTAAGAGGATAGGAGTCAGTTGATTTGCATTTCATAAAAGCGTCATACAACCATTAAGAGATCAACCTATTGATAGAGTTAGAAGTCCTACACATTCTCATACACAACACATACCTCATGGACAACCATAATATATAACTTGTGAATATATAATGCAAGGACCAAAAAATCAAACAGAAATAAGATATGACAAATTGAGAAAACATGGTGTAATTAAATTCATTGGTGCCTTATATCTATCAGTAGAAGAGGCATTACAAAAATGGACACAAAGAGTGCTAAATTTGATGAAATTTACACTAGAAGAAAAGTTTGATTATGTAGCGTCACTATTACATGGGGATGCATATGATTGGTGGGAAACCATTACAAGGAATTATGTTGAGCCTCCAGTACTTACGTGGGATGATCTTCATGTGTTTGATAGTAATTACATGCCAAAAGTATATAAAGATGTTTAAAGAAGAGAATTTTTGAATTTAAAATAGGGGAAGATGATAGTAGCTGAGTATGAGGTAAAGTATAATCAATTATCTCATTGTGGTAGCCACTGATAAAGACAAATGTTGAAAGTTTGAAAAGGAACTGAGATATGAGATTAAAAGCAAGATCAAAGTAGCAGATATTGAGAGTTATAATAAGTTAAAAGCTATTATAATTAGGGCAAAAAGATTCAAAAAAGAAAATACAAGGCAACAAGTTAAAAAGGGCTTATTGAGTTTGTGAGAGATTTTAGTAGAAAGTAATGTAAACATGGAGATTATATGTCATCACAGTCTAGTGCAAAGGGTGGTTACTCTAGCTATAGAGGCAAGAGGCTAAGACTTTCATTATTTCCAAGTATAAGTCAAGGCCAAGATATGCAACAACGACCCTCGTGTGTACATTGTGGGAGGTATCATATGAATAAATGTTAGAAACTAACTGGTGGATACTACTTTTATGGGTCTATTGATCATATACTTAGAGATTGTCCTAAAAGATTTATAATTTCAAAGGGAGATAGAGGTAAAGCTATATCAGAATCCACAACTAAAGTTTCAAAAGCAATTGTAGCTAAAGTATCTTTTGGTAGAGGTAGAGAAAAAGGTAAAGAAATTACAATTGGTTAGGGTTTGAGCATAACATAAGGTTAGAGTTTTAAACCTCGAACATGCACTAGAGCATTTGCCATGACTAGGTAAGAAGCTATCATTGCTCCATAAGTTAGTGCTAGTAAACCTTTTCTCCATGATTTAGAAGTTGATGTATATCTGGCTCCACACATTCATTCATTCCATTGAAGATGGCATCACAATTGTGTTGTAAGCATCAACCTTTAGGTTTTAAACCATGTGTGTGTACTCCTTTAAGTGATGTGATGATTATGGATAAGGTATGTCATAATTGTGTGATTTGCATTGATAACACTAAGTTGAATGTTGACCTAGTACTGTTGCATCTTCGTGAATTTGATATGATACTGGGTATGGATTGGTTGATCAAATTCCATGCAATAGTGAATTATTTTACTAAGGAAGTTGTTTTAAAATCTACAAATCAAACAAGGGTTATATTTTAAGGGGAAAGACAAATTGTACCTGAATGTATAGTTTATGGTACAAATTTTTTTTCGCATGATTAAAGTGGTTGTGAGGCGTATTTGATACATGTGGTGGATTAATGGTTTACAAATGAATTAATTGAGGACATTTAAATGGTAAATGTGTTTCAAAGTGTATTTTTAGCTGACTTAGTTTGCTAGTTGACATGGAGATAGAATTCACAAATGAATTAGTTTCAAGAACAAAATCGATATTTATTCCACCTTACAGGATGGCTTCAGCTGAGTTGAGAGAATTGAAGAAACAATTTCAAGAACTACTTGAAAGGGATTTATCAGACCTAGTGTGTGACCTTGGGGTGCTTTAGTGTTATTTGTTTAAAAGAAATATAGGATAACACATTTGCATATTGATTATATGTAGTTGAATTAGTTTAACATGAAGAATAAATATCCTTTGCCATTATGGCAAAGTAAAAAAATGAAATTTATGCATTCATATTTCCTCTAAATGCCTATAAAAAATGTAATTAATTTATTATTTGGAAAGATATATTATTGTTTTGTTGTGACTAACCCTAATCTTGATGAAACCTACTCAACCTATTAATTTGGTTTACTTATAATTTCATTGCTATAGAATGGGAATTAGGTGATGTACAAAGTATACAAGTTATAGAGTTATGTATCATACAGATTCTAATAAAACAATTTTACCAAATATATTATAGGTGAGGAGATATTAATCCTTTATGTTGATAGATGCTCACTCAGAGATTGATGATTTATTTTGATGGCATTATAGATTGAATTAGACAATGTGAGCATGAAAAATGTTCCTTTATGTATTGTATAACTGCTAGAAAATCATTTTTTCAATTTGATTTATACAATTAGAGATATGACTAAGATTGTAAGACCTAATCAAACTATGGTCACATTGAAGCAAGGTAAAATTCAAAATTTACCATATTGTCTACATGTCTTACATTAACTAGAATTTTGACTATGTTGTATCATTATATATGGTTTATGCAGAAAAAAGAATCAAGTTATTTGGATAAGTTTAGCAATGTCAAGCTGCCATGCAAGAATGATAATCATAAATACTTGGTCCACTTACATGGAACATAACCATAGTTGCATACCAAGCATACAAACTCATTTTGATAAATATATAATAATGCATGTATCAAATTTTAGGATCTCAACACATTGAGGAAGCGCAAGAGAGAGGTTCAAACCTACCATAAAAGTTGGTCGCATCAAAGGTAAGTAAAAACCATAAATAGATTCTAATGTATATATGTAATGATTTTAAGGTATGAATGTATTCTATTATGTGTATATGTGATTGAGTTGTGAATTTGTACATATGAATACAAGTCAAGTGAGAATTATATGATCTTAATGATTACTTGTTATGCCATTGTGAATGAACACTTACATATGGAACTATAAGGATGTTAGGACTAGCTTGTCAAACACTTGCAAATCACTTGGCAAAGGGAGCAATATGTCATATCATGGCATATTTTACTGATAAATTGAATCATATATTATATTCTGGCCAACAGAATCAAATATCAATTGAATCACATGAATTTTTAAGAGCAACGTTTACCTTGCAAGGTATTGACAAAATCAATTAATTTATTGCATTTATACTTGCATAGTCAATTATTGTACTTGTAATGTATCATAATAATATTTGATTATTGGTTATGCCATTAGAATCTAATTATTATTTTTATTCATTAAGTTGCAATTTACCAAATTGCAATTATTTTTTTTTTTTCAGATAGTGAAGCATAAGTGTGGGTTATTTGGAACATAAGGTTTTACATATAGGCATATGGAGCATAAGTCATCGGTTGAATTTCAACTCCCTCTCTCCTTGTCTCATGTACATATCCCTAGATAGGCATTAGTTTATTATCACCAATGTTAAATGGGTTGTACTTAACATATAGACCTATTGAATAATGAAATTGACATACCTTTTTAGTTATGTATGAATGATATTTTAACCTTTATACATATAAATGCTTGGACATTATTGTCATTCTTAATACATGGAAATGGGTATTACAACACAATGGAGCTAGATTATATTTGGATGGCTTAGGCCTGAAAATATCATAAGTGTCAAGTTCATAGTAGCCTTAATGATTTACCTCATATGGAATTACATAATCTGACTTGATCTTGGCCATTCACAACTTGGGATAATGATGTGATTGGGGAAATTAGACTAGCTTTTATAAGGGAGCATACATACATCATTGTAGCAATAATTTACTTTTTTAAAATGGATGGAAGCTGATTCCTTTAATAAGCTAAGGCCAACACAAATGGCTTAGCTTATAGACAAGTATCTTATTTGTCACTTGGGATACCGCACCATATTGTCATAGATAACGAAGTACACTTTCAACCAGAGGTTAGGACAATTTTAGAGAAGTACAAAGAAATCCATCATAAGTCATCACCTTACAGACCACAAGCTAACAAGGTAGTTGAGGCAATAAACAAAAATGTTGAGAGCATCCTTGCAAAAATGGTTGAAACCTATAAGGATTGATTTGAGAAGTAACCTTTCACATTATGGAGGTATCGAACTACTATTAGAACATCAACAAGAATAATTCCATACTCCTTTGTGTATGAAATCAAGGTAGTATTTCCAAATGAGATAGATATGATGTCCCTGTGGTTATTGGTTAAGATAAAAATTCATAAGTAACAGTGGGTGAGAAGCATATTTGAATAACTAGCTCTATTAGATGAGAAAAGGCTAAAGTCTCTTTATCACATCTAGTTACACCAAGTTAGGATGACATACAGTTTTAACAAAAGAGTCAAAGTGAGTAAGTGTTAGCAATTTAGTGTTGAAAGCAATTTGACTATAAGTTTATGATCCCCAAGGAAAGTTTAAGCTAAACTAGGAAGGTCCCTCTATGGTTAAACAAATCTATTTAAGTGGTGCTGTGAAGCTATCAAACTTTGATGGGAATGAGTTCTTCGAGCTATAAAACTTGATAGGTTGAACAAGTATTTCATATGAGAATGTGAGAAAGTAAAATAAGCTCGTTAAGTTAAAAACTCAAAAAGGCAATATAGGGAAAAGTTTGGCATAATAATTTAAAAAAAAAAGAAAAAAGAGAAGAAGTTCGCTAAGTCAAAAGCTTGAGAGGGCAGATTAGGAAAAAAATAGGACATAAAATATGTAATAAGAAAAGTAAAAGTCAAGAGAGTGCATTTGACCACTAGGGATAGCCACCAAAGAATGGCTAAACACAGGATGGTAGCAAAGGAAACAGGAATAAAAAGTAGGGAACCGACAAGGTGAAGGCATTGAGTAAGACAATAAGATGATATAATATGCCATTATTAAAAATAGAGATAATGAATTCAATTAATATGATATAGGAAATACGAAAAATGTAATGTTTCATGTCAAACATAATATTGAAAAGAGATGCATTTACATAATTAAAGTAGTCTTTTATCAAACATTTCTTTAGACTAAATGGAATACAAGAAGTTAAGTAATATGTGATAGATGTAACGATTAACCCAGGTGGCCTCTACATTGTAAAAAAAGTTTCGGTCAAAGGTCCTTTGATAAAGGTAAGAAGAAAACCCACTGTGTCCTATGGTGGCCCAAACTAATGATGGACTATAGCTAGAGCATAAAAGGTATTGGATGATAGAGTAGGGATGATCACACAGTAACCATGGTCATCAAGCTAACCCCTATCAGTCTCTACTAGGAGCAGGTCTAATGGATATCATAGTTTGTAATGCGAGACAATCATTTAGCCCCACTTTGCCTTAATAGTTTTCGGGTCTTGACCAGCGATAATTTGAGTGATGTTATAGAAAATAACTGTAATGCTTGAAACTTGGTTCTTAGGGGTCTCTCATATATAGGGTTTACTTCCTTTAAGTGATAAGCTTGAGGAGGCTAAATTTAATGAAATGATGATGATGATTTTAGTGATATAATGATGACCAGTTATAGCATAATATGATTTAGGAAAAACTAAGAGATATGAAGGTGATAAACGCTAAATAACAATGAAGAAGTAAGTGTAAGAAAAGATATGTAAGTGAGCATATGTAAGAAAAGATGATTAATAAAGATGCATGAGTGGTGGAATTAAAGGTTTAATAATAAAGAATATGACAGTATTATATTTGGAAGAAAGTTATGTTTAAGTACATGTTAAAAAGAAATGAGAATGGATGATGGAAGTTAAGGTATATGCTAAGTTAGGTGCATGATCTTCGATGGTTACTAAGGTATGTAAAAGTGCTCGATGTGTGGTTAAATGAAATTTTCATGAAGTATTTTAGATGCCTAAATTTGGCATTGGAATTATCTTAAAACAAGGAAGGAAGAGTTGGATAGTTGCATAATTGCTCTATCTTGATGTCATTGCCAATGTTTGTTTAATGTGTGCTTAATATGTAACACCCATCAAATTCTTCAAAAATAGAATTAAGAGATTAAACAAGTTTGATCAGGGTTAAAGTCAATCACAATAAAAGAAGAATATCTTTTACTACACAACAAATTAAGCAAAACTATTTTACATTAATTTATAAGGGATATTTACCTATAAAATTAATATTTTGCACTTTGTCTAAATTAACACATAAGGCCATCAAAATATATGAAAAAAAACCACACTGAGGAGGTTTTTGCAAGTTATAAACCAACCTTAATGAAGGAGCCATATCACTTCACACACACCATATTAAGCAAAACTAATTTACATGAACAATTTTATGTTTTATAGTTTCCCTAATTCCTCTTTTAGGATATGAAATTATGGACACAAAAATCTACTCTAACCACAAAACCAACACAATTTACTCTCATTTCTTTTGAGCTTCAACTTCCATATATAAACTCCACCTATAATTACTCTATAATCTTACTAATTATGCATGTTTAACGTGTTATGAAGGAATAATTTCATGTGAGAAGAAGATAAAATCACTTACCCTTTTGCTAAAACTTGAAAAGCTTAGGGTTCCTTCTTAGGTTGTTTAGTTTTTTTTCTTCTTCTTCTTTTTCTTCTTTTTTTTTCTTCTTCTTCTTCTTCTTCTTCTTCTTATTCTTATTCTTCTTCTTCTTCTTCTTCTTCTTCTTCTTATTCTTCTTCTTCTTCTTCTTCTCTTCCTTTCTTTCTTCCTTAGCTCTCTCTTTCTTTTGATACCCCTTATATTTTTCTATTATTTTTCTATTATTTTCTACTCTTAAAGAAAGAGAAATCTAATTTGTACACCTTCTTTAATAGGATAAAATCATGATGGCTTATGACCATTGGTTAGAAGTTCAATTTTCTTCTTTTAATCCTTCTTCTTCACCCCTTCATTACCTTCATCTATCTACTAATCCCCATATGCTCATTATACTTTAAAATGAGCTTTAAAACCCCATTATTTATGATATTATAACAAGCACATAACATATGATAATTTGTCATGCAACTATGCAAACATCACATCTATGTTCAAGTGCCCTAAATGCAATGGTGCACGTGTCATTGCCATGCTTATCAAATTCACATATATAAATGATCATTTATACTATGTGTGCATTCATGTGGGATTGCAAATCATTTTATGTAATG
Source organism: Omphalea diandra (assembly GCA_949677035.1). NCBI lineage: Eukaryota > Viridiplantae > Streptophyta > Magnoliopsida > Malpighiales > Euphorbiaceae > Omphalea > Omphalea diandra. Next base: position 8,899 of record CATIWR010179043.1, on the reverse strand, counting down.
AATATGTTAATGTGAGGATGCTAATAAATAAGTATAAGGATGTTACATAATATTTGTGCCTCTATAAATTTAAAAGATATAATGATGATATGTTCTAGATGTTTTTAGATGTCTAAAGTTGGTATTTGAAGTGTGCTAAAGAAAGGAGTAGAAGGTTGGAAGCAAAGCTTATGAAAGGTTAGAATGCACTATTTGGGCATTTTGGTCTTTTCACACCCTTTTGTCTTTACCTTCTTTATAAAAATGACTCTAACTTCTTTTTATATCATTATTAATGCCTAAAATGGTGTTTAAATTGTATAAAAGGACAAATGGGTGGAATCATAATTTTATTAGTTGGAAATAGCATTTTTGGAGGACTTTTTCTAGAATACTCTATATGGGTATTTTAGTCTTTTTGCACGTCTTTCTCTTTATCTTCTTCCTAATCACGGACTTCAAACCCATTTTTATCAGATTTAAGTAGTTCAAAATTCACCAAAACCCTTCCAAAACCTTTCCTCCATTAATGGCTACCAAATCAATTACGTAGAATCAAGTTTGGTCATCCATTTTCTTCCATATTTCATGCAAGTTAGAGACTTTTGTTTCTTTATTTAAAGTAAGTTATAACCTGTCATAACTTTTGTATACTCATTTTATGTTTGAACAAGTGTGTTTATGGTCATTTTGAGCTTGGTGTTGATTAAAGGAATGAAGTTTGTTGCTAGTGTGACATGAAAAGTGGTGTTATCTTCTAAAGGAGTCATAAAAGCGTTTGAAATGTATGAGTTGTTTCTTTTAATTCTTAATGATTAATGGTTAGTTAAATGTTAATTAATGTTCTTATATTCATGTTTAAGAAGAAAATTGAGCTTAATTGGCATTTTACAAATTAGTTAAACTAAGGGTAATATTGATGTGGTATATAATCAGAGCTTTAAAAGGTATTGATGTAGATGGATTGATTACACGAATTTTTTTTATGATTATTGAATTCTTAAATGTTAATTAACATCCTAATACTTATGTTTAAGATAAAAATTAAAGGTTGAATGGTATTTTGCACTATGGTTAAGATGGAAGAAATATTATTATCTTAATGGGCTTTATGAAGTCCTTATGTAAATGAATTATGTTTAAGAAGAGAATTGATATTAAACTGAGTTTCTTGATTGTTTGACACTTAGAATTTATTATTAGTGTTAAATATGAATGGGGAGATGTTCTTCATTTAGTTAGGATAGGATAATACATGAACATCTTAAGGAGTATGTGAATGTTTTATGCTGAGAAACAATTATGCTGATGAATTTTGGAGTGCAAATTGATGACTATGAGAGTAGTTAAGGATTATAATTATGGATTTCATCAAGATTTAATGGTGATTTTAATTTTGATATTATGAATGAGATAGAAACAAAATGGTTACAATGTGCTAAGTATGAAAGATGATAGTTATATTATAAGGTAGAGTTAATGAAAGTTATGTTTACATGCTTGATTGATGTTAGGACATCATTGTCCTTATAAAAGTTTTCGCTCCATTCTAATATATGTTATGTTTATGTTATATATTCTATAGATGAATTTGAGTAACTCTTAATATTTTAGATGATATAGTAATAATGTAATGAATGTTTACACTGAAGCATGTATAGGGCGAGATTATGAACAAATGAGGATAAAATAAGAGCAAGTAAGGCTAAGCAAAGAGATAGAGAAAGAGAAAATTTGAAGCAAAGAATGGCGATGGCTAGTAGAGAAAGGTAATGGATTTTAGTTGTTTTTCATTATCCATTGCATACATGCATCATGAGTTTGAATGTATAGGCCATAGTAGGCCAATCTATGTTAATATGAAAGTCATTTGCATTCTTAGAAAATGAAATGAAATACAATTATAATATGAAAGTCATTTGCATTCTTATAAAATGAATTGAAATACAATTAAACTATGTTACACTTAAAGGTCATGTGATATGTAAGGATCATAACCTATGTGAAATGAATGCAATGTCATCTTACGTGACGCAAATGGTAAGGAAACTCCCCTGAGATAAGTGAAAGATATAATCGGTGAAACAACTCCATCGAGAGTACAGAACCAAAGAGGCAACTCTCATATGCAAAAAAGATAAGTAAACCAAGTAAGGATTTCCATGAACTTGACTATCCATGTATATAATGCTTTAATATGTAAATGATGTTTGCACATGACCTACCATATAGCTAGAAAAGTATTCATGTAAAGGCATGTGAGTATGCATATGGATAATATAAATTCATCATTAAGTTTCCCATAAAGAGCTCATCCCCACACACATAGATTGTTAAAATGCTATAAATGAAGATTTTAAGTTATGTATCATATATTATCAAGGTGCTACATTATTTCTTTGCAGTTGCCTATAGTAATGATACATATGTATAATTAGAAGAGTTATAAATGTATTAACAAAATGTTAAGTATATCTTGTATTCTTAGTAATCTCTGCGAAGTGTAAGTTATGAATATTATGATATGTATATATCTAAGTTAATAAAATGTAAAATGATTATGATGCATGATTAAAGGAAATTATGTTGAGGCATGCTATGATTTATGGCCCATATAAGATAAGTGTCGAATGCTTATGATAATAAAAGGAATGTTATAGCTAGAGTGACCTTAAGTGGACCCCTAATTCTACAATTGTCTAAATGGGAGAATTTATATTCAATGATGTATATATAATGAAAGTAACTAAATGAAGGAAAAAAAAAGGAATCAACGAGTGAGTCTAGACTCCCAGTCATGATATGATACGAAATGTAAGAAATGGTTATAGAATAATTTAATAAAGTGTTTTTATGAAATATTTAGGATCAAGCTTAGCTTGAATCCTTATCTGCTGCTTGTGTTATCTTATGAATCTAAGTAGGGCAAACAAAAGCTAGTAAGGTTTATGGGCCAACAAATATAAATTTTAGATTTAAGGTATCAAAGAGCTTAAAAATAGGCTTTAATCACAAGTAATTAGGCTTGCTATAAGTTCTAGAGGCCTTAAGACTTATCATTTCCATAGTGCCGATGCAACTCAAAATTCAAGTTATGATAATAGCATTTTGCTTCCACGGTGAGGGCAACAATATTTGCAAAATAATAATAAGTAATAATAAAAAGGCTTATTAGGTTGAAAACTTGAAAGGATGACATAAGCAAAAATGGTCAGCCAACTAGAATGAAAATTTGCCAAGGTAATCAAGTCAAAAGTTAGGGCAATAAGATAACGATGAAAATGAAAATAGAAAATGATGAAAAAAATGTTGTAATGAAAGAAATGCCCTGAAGTAACAATAAGCTCTTAGAGAAAGAATTGTTGACACCAAGTGACATCTTGAGAAAGAATTGTTGACACCAAGTGACATCTTGTCTAGGCTTATAATGGTATCACCAAGAATTAAAGCGATTAGTGTCTTCCCAAGCTTGATTCCTTTAATGAGGGGAAAAATCTACAAATCTATTTCCTTATCGCCTTTTAAAAATAAAAACTCTTCCATCAAGACAACGATTATGATTCAAGTTTGTGTTGCCTAAGCATGGCCCCTAGAAGAATAAAGAGCAAGAAATAGAGACATAATGATCTTCTCCTCACCCAAAGTGTACATGGGTACCATATCATATTGTAGATTAAATAACTCCATCCTCTTGTAAATATGTGGGTAATTCAAGCATGGCAAAGCAATCTATGGCTACCCATGATTTGACAATTGAGAATAACATCAAATTATTCTAATAGAGAGTAGATTTCAGTATCTCCAAAGTGGAAAGAATGGATAATGGGATCCTAAAAATCACAGGTAGCCTAAAGAAAATCCAAGTTGAGTCAAATTGTAGAGAAGTATTAGAGGGCTTTAAAATTGGCCCAAGGTAGATCATACCAACTCTATGATAGGAGAGACTTCAAAAATGCTTTAGAGACAGTAGGAAGCTAAAGATGGAAGCTTTTGGCATGAAAATCGAGGAGGTGGTATTTATAGAAGAAAGAAAAGGTGAATAGTGTGTGATAGCTGTTGTGTATAGTAGCACATGGTTATACAAATTACTCAAGCTATTTGTACAAATAATTAGTAGTTTGTACAGGTAACTTGATGGACTATATAGACCTTTTTTTCTATAGAATGTTAAGTAAAACCTCCCCGACCTTTTAGGCTTCTAGATTATTCCAAACATGTTATAAGGAGAACGTATATGTGAAAATAAGTAAGAGTAACATAACCACACATTCAGACTTCAAATTCAAAGTCGGGATCAAAATTGTGCACATTACTGAAGACATTTTAGAGTTTTATAAAAATAGAGATAGAATCACCTCAAGTTATACCCTAAAAGTCTTAATTGTTTAGGAAAACATCCAAAAGAAAAAGGGCTTTCAAAATTTCCTTAATATTTGTCCTACAGTGTCAAAAATCATTAATGTTCAATAATGTATGTGGATGAATAAAAAATAGAATGCTAAAAGCTAAGTTTACTATTAGTTGCTCAATCCTCATCATCTCCTAAAGTCCCCTCTTTCATTGCCTCAAAAGCAATATACTCATCTAAATCTATGTGTGCTGACACCACCACCCTTTCAATCTTAACCTTTGCCATCACCAACCACTATTATGTGTCTTATAGCTTTTGGAACAAAAGTAATATAGTCTCTTATAAAATACATGAGGGGTTGGGATGGATAAGGCACATGCATACACAAGCACGATCATAAGCATATATATGTGATTTGTATTTTTTTTGTCACTAACCTAGACTTCCCTAGTTTATCAGGTCAGAGTCCTCTTTAATATAGTGACCAGGTCGACCATTACCTCGACTTGCCCTTATGAAATCTATAAAGGAAATATTATCTTAATAACACACAATCAAGTAAAAGCATATTAGACAAAGAATACAAGGGAAATGATACTCATATGAGTGGTGTTAATCGACTTGAAGGTACATGTCAATTGGGTAATCTCTAGGGCCATCATTGACTCGGTCAGAGATGCCATACATGATTCAACCATGCTCTTAGGAAATAGGTTGAGCTCAACCACCACCATTGGCTCTAGTCCTCTAGTTTTAGAAGTGAACCATCTTATGGCTTAGAACAATTAGTATAAGATCCATAGGCCTCCATTCAGAGTGTGCCATCATTCCTCAAGACCCATAATGTAAGACTGTCCCAATATGGGCCTCGTGGTGCAGGAATGCCCTGATGATCGCTTTTATCAAGGGAAACATCTCTAAAAGGGACCTAATGATCCAAGTCCCATATGTGATGTTGTTTATGACAAGCTGCCCTCCTAGTATGAGCCTAAAGGAATGTTGGAAATCCTTCTCCTTCAAGTTTATCTGAGGTGGATGTTGATGAACTGATCTTACATTTAACCCCTCGCGGTATAAAAGGACCTTTGTCTCGAGATACCACTACCAAAGTAAGTGTCCTACTAGTAAGCATCGTCCGTAGGAGTGATCTATTGCCTCCACAACCTCTAACTACCATGTATTGGCTAGCCCCCTCTAGTTTAATCACAACTACAAAGAGAATAAAAGATACTAACCTTACCACTATAAGTATATGACCAAGATTAAGAAATAACACATGAACTAACATTTAACTTTATTTTGCAAGATAAACATACTTAATGTAGGTTAAAGTGTTTAGGTGGTTATGTTTGATCCTAATAGATGTTTCTCTATGGAGTGTGAAATGCCACCTTATGAACCATGAGCAATGATTATCCATGTTTGGCAAATGGTTACCACCCTACGATAGCCATAGCTCCATAACTTAAGTCTGTCAAAGAACTATAATGTTAGTCAAATAATAAATAAGCAAATAGATGAAAAAAGTAAGGAAATTCAAGAGAGTAATTACTACTATTACTGCAAATATACGGTTGCCTCTTACTACATCAATCGAGGAATTGGTAGAGATATGCTAGTTATAAATCTCTAGTCAAAATGGTGGATGAACCCTAAATCCTCTTGTGTCGACAATAGATAGATCTCAATAGTGTCCATATTCATAAATAAAGTCACCATCAAACTGTACAAGAGAAAGGCCCAGACCCCCTCATCCCCCAGCTCCGACGAATTGTCATAATAGTAACAAGTGCCTTGGCCTTCAAGTTGGAGTGCTCAAAGGTCAAGTTCTTCTTTATCTGGGAAGCACACCCAAGTAGTCGATGTATGTAGTCCCTTTATAATATTAGATGGTACGTTAGTGTCTTTAGAGAAGGGAATGCCAGAACAACAAATCGTTATGAGGTAGGTAAAATTCCCTAGCGTAATGGTCAACTCCTTAATCTGTGGCAAATGGAAGATATGGGTAGTGTCCATCCACTACTTAAAAAGTGCTTGCATCATAATGAAATTGCCCCATGGGGCACTATCTAAGAGTGTTTAGAAAAATGGTAGAAGATTGTTCTTCTCCAATCAAGCTACTACATTGGCTGTCAACTCTTGTACCCTAGCCAAGGTAATAGATCCACTTCTCTTCCTATAGAAGACATCACTCGACAAGAAATAAAAGGCAAAAATTCAACTTTCACATCAAAAAATAAAGCAAGCAACAACAAAGAATAGAAAGATTGAAGCAATAAAAGAGAGAGAGAGGGAGAGAGAGAGAGACAGACAGAGAGAGAGAGAGAGAGAGAGAGAGAAAAAGAGAAAGAGGGAGAGAAAGAGAGAGAGAAGAAAAATTATAAATAGGTATGCAAGTCGAGAAATAATTGTAGTTCGAGTTAGCCAATGCAAAATAGCAGAAACAAAATCAACAACCTTAAGTATGAAAAATATGCAATTTCATGAATAGAAATAATATTCCATATTTTTTTTTGTGTGCAAGTATTTTGTGGAGTCCAATGAAATCAAAAGGCAAAAAAGTAATTAAATTCAACATGACAAAAAAACATTTTGTAAAATTTCACGCAAAGTTATGAAAATGAATTTCCTCAAAAAATTTCACAAGATTTCTAAGTTCAATTCAATTATTGTGCATGCAATGGCTACAAGGTCAACATAATTCAGTTTGGACCCATTTGAAATTTTGTAGAATAATAAACTAGAGTAATAAAAAAAAAATATTTTAGGTAATAGGTCTATATTTTAACTTCCTATAAGTTATCCTAAAATTTAATTTCAATAATTCCAATGCAAATTTCCAAAAATCAATCAAGGCATACAAATCATGGGTACAAAATAACTAAGAAACAGTAAAATAAAATTCAAAAAATTAAAAGGTAAGTGTGTTATGACTAGTTCTAAATTTTTTTGAGAAGGGTTTGCATGCAAAAGATGATTCAAAGGCAATGCCACAAATCTAAAATAATGAAAACAAAAAAATAAAAAATAAAGAAAATTCAAATATAAGGAAGAGGAAATAACCACACCACATGACATGCTCACTAGGTAGCAATACATAACATAGACCGTAAGCGTGTCCTGACATGACTCGAAGCCCTTCGACATGATATTTGGAGTGCCTTTCAACATGATATTTGGAGTGCCTTTCGACATGATATTTGGAGTAACTTATGTCAAAGAAGTTGAGGTGAAACCCTAGGCAACTTTCAACCTACCCTAAAGTGACGTAGATGGCCATGTCACGCTTAGGAAAGTATACGACAGTCGAACGTCAAGTTGTCAAATTTGGCCATAGTAAAGACTCCATAAGTAAAGGGCACCCTAAGAAGCCTATGTTCGTAGTGAATTCTAATGAGAGAAATAAGAGAGAATTAAAAGAAGTACATAAATAAGGTTTCAAGCCAGTTGCAACCCTTACATAGGAGGAGTTATCCATACAAACATGCCTTGTCTACACAAATAATTAATACCCCTCCGCAATGCATAGATTTGTTGTCACACCATTTTTACATGCAGAGTCTATCATGTTGGCTATACAAACAAGCCATATGTCTATGTAGACCACTAATACTTGGCAGAAGTAGAAAAGGAAAAGCAATCATAACATGAAAATGACCTAACTACCCTTCGACACCACCAAAGCTCTGAAAAGCAATTTCAACCTCTAAATTATCTGTTAAATTATCAAATTACCTTGAAATGTTAGAATTGACCCTTCTAGGAATGCGAAAGAGATCTCCAAAGTAAAATTTATATTTCAAAGACCATTTTAACCAATGAATGAGATGTTTAACAATATCAAACTCAAAACCACTACTTCAGTATGAGTATACCTCTAGAATAGCTAGAAGGGTTGCAATGATAATAATTTATACCTATCAAGGCAAAAAGGGCTATTGTAATGTGATATGACACCTTAACATGATAAAAAAAAAAAGGATATGACACTAACTAGTACTTGTTAGAAAGCTACCTAAATACTTAGTACCTGCTAAAGAGCTACTAAGATCCTTAGTACCTACTAGAAAGCTATTAAAACCCCTAGTACCTACTAGAAAGTTGCTGCAACACTTAGTACTTGCTTGAGAGCTATTGGAAGCATATATAACACATTGGTACCTATTAGAAATGTAATATCCTCAATCTAAATCATATGCATTTTAATTATGTTATATTTGAAAATATGCACTAGATAAATGATTTTTTTTAGACATGTGAATTGGAGAAACACAATGATGACACTTGCACCTTTACATTTGGGGTACTCGAACATATATGTAATGTTTGCATAGCTGCATGAAAAATTATCTTATATTGTGTGCATGTTATAGTATCATAAATAATGGTGTTTTAGAGCTTAATTAAAAGTATAAGGAGCATCTAGGAAGTAGGAGATGGATGAAGGTGCTTAAGGAGTGAAGAAGAGGGACTAAAAGAGGAAAAGTGAACTTCCAACCAATGGAAATGAAACACTATGATTTTATCTTGTTATAATAAGTTTACATATGACATTTAGGGTCAGATTAT
>CATIWR010179037.1:0-19592 GCA_949677035.1 Omphalea diandra | reverse complement strand
GCAGTAATATCTATAGCCTATGTGGCAGAACTTTATGACAGCATGTGTGGTAATAACCTTTGATAGCCTATGTGGTATTTAAGAGTAAAGACTGTTTATTTCGTATATGGATATGATGATAAGTTATAAATAATTAAATGTTAGATATGTTATTTGAGATTGAAGTATCGTTATGCATTTACTTACTGAGTATGCAAACTCACTCTTTTGCATAAAATTTTATTTCAGGAAGAGTAGACTAAAGACTGTGTCCAGTTATATTTCAAGGTTGCTGTCTAGCAGTTTAAAAAGAGGTGGGGCCAGTATGCAATCTAATAGTATTCCAGCTGGTTTAGTCATGTATAATTTATTGTAAATAGTGACTATGTTGTGAACAAGAGACATTGTGTGAAAAAAATAAATAAAAATGATAAATAAATGATAATTGAATTAAGGTCTTTTAACAAAAATGGATAGACTTAGAGCAATTAATGATGATTTAAAATGGGATGTCACATAATTTAGCTTATACCTTAAATTTCATCATCCTTCTTCATTTCTTTTAACATATCCTCTAACATAACTTCATTCCATATAAAATATTGATATATTATTCCTTATTAAACCTCTAATTCTATCATTCATTCATGTTCATTAATCATCATTTCTTATATATGCATACCTATGCATCACAACTTACATTTACTTTCTTCTCATGACTTAGGACCTTTCACTTTCATATCTCTTAGTCATCATTTTTAACTCATATCATATCTTAATTAATCATCATTATAACATTAAAATCACCACCATTTCATGTAATTTAGCCTCTTTATGCTCATCACTTAGTAGAAGGAGTTCTCATTTATAAGAGACCCTAAGAACCAAGTTTCGAGTCTTACAACATATAATACTTCAAATAATTTAAAAATCATAAAAATAGTATAACATGATAAATATATATATATATATATATATATATATTTAACATTTAAAATTTGAGTAAAAGAGTGTATAAAAATTTTAAATTTTGTATAAAATAACATAATCTTAAGTTAGATAAATTTAGGCTGATTCACTAATGTTGATCAAATTTTATGATTTTAATTGGTTTTGACAATATTTTAATTAATCAATTTTTAAATGCTAATCAAACTGAATTACTAATTAAATTTTGATTTTATTAGTTTGACTGACCAATTCAATCAAATTTTAAAAATATTGGTCACAAAGATATCATTTCAAGAAGTCAATGGTTTTTTTTTTTGGCAAATAATTCTTACCCTAGTGACAAAGATTGTTGTCTTAAATCTAAGAATTTCATATTCAAATCTTTTTGGATATATAGAGATTAGCTTTTTAAAAAAAAAAGAAAAAAAAAACCTCTCATTAGTAGTCGTACCTATTATGAAAGTAATTGAGCTGCACAACATTATTTTAAGGGGAAAAAAAAAAGAAAAATCAGCTATGTTTATACATTTCTATCTTCTATTTCAAATCCATGTTACCATAAACAGTGTAGATCAATACTATTTATTATAATTGAAATAGAAAGATAATTGATACAAAATTAATTATGTATATTGATTTTGTTGTCAATATAATTACTTAATGAATATTCATTTAAAATTAAAATTTTTAAATTATTTTTATGTGAATCAATTTTATATTATTAAAATGTATATATACTTTATTAATTAATAAAAATAAATATTCAATTATTAATTTATTTTTCACATAAAAATAAAAACATGTTTTATTATCATTTATCAAAAATATTATTTTATCAATATAATTATTTAGAAAATATAAGCGCTCATTTAAAATTGAGTTTGAGGCCAAAATAATTATGTATTGATTAAACAATTAAAATGAACAAATTCATTTATTCAAGAATAAAATGAATTGAACAATAAATATAACATTACAATTATAATTATAATTATATTATTGGTTTAGGAAAAAAGTCCATTTTGATTATCAATTTGATTACTTAAAAATAATAATCGAATTATTAAAATATCAAATTTTTTAATTAATATATTATTAATATTAATTATAAAAATTATATAATATTTAATGATTTTAAGTAATAATACAAATCATAGTTATTTAATTTATGTTATGTTATATCTATACTTTATATATTTGTACATTGCAGACCCAATAAATTATGAGATACAAAACAAAATTAATTTTCTCTTTTTAACTCTAACTATAAAATTAAAGATCACAAAATATTTTTTATTTCTTATGTTCAATTTTCTTTTAATTTTAGTTGTATCATCGTTAGATAGGTGTTAAAATTTAATTGAGTCAAATGAATGCTCAATCCTAATGCGCATAATTTAGGTGATATATATATATATATATATATATATATATATATATATATATATATATATATATAGTGATAAAGTTGTTTTATGGATTGGTATTTAATATATTCAATTCACATTAATCCCCATAAACTTTTCTTCACCAACTAATCCACCTAAACATGGCTTAATAAACTAATCCATCTCATTTTATATCAACTAAAACTGTTTGTTTATTGTTTTAATAAACATTTTCATAAATATTTTTATCATAAATATTTTTGACAAATAATTTTTAATAATAAATATTTCTATTATAAATATTGCTATCATAAATATTGTTATTACTCTAGGTACATTGTTTTTTATTGAGATACATTATTCAAATATTTAGGTATAATTGTATTGTACTCTACGTATATTTGTTTTGTGCTTCATGTATATTAATTTGAAAGCACAACACATAACGTTTGATATACAAATACATTAATATTATAGAGGAAATACACTGACTTTATACTATGAGTACATTGGTGTTATATTCAAGATACATTATTTTTTTATTTCGGCCATATTGTTATTACTTTAGGTATATTATTTTTTTTATTGAAGGTACACTGTTGTTGCTTTATAAATATATTGGTGTTATACTATTGATACATTATTTCTTATTTCAGGTACGTTTTTATTACTATAGTATTATTTTTTTTATTAAAGGTACACTATTATTGATTTATTAGTATATTTATTTTTATTTTGGTGTTTATCTGAAATTTTTAAATTATCAATTTCATTTATTTTAAAAAATTTAACTAATTTAATTTTTATATAAAAATAAAATTTTAAAATTAAATTAAATAATAATAGAAATTTGAATTGAATTAGCTAAATATTATATCAATCTATTTTAGTTATAATAATAAAGAGAAAATATCAATAAAATAAGAAAAAATTTAAATTGTGAAAGCTGCAAAAGAGCATGTGTGGTAAATGGTTGTTATATCATGGACCCTTGGTCCATATAGCAATATAGACTAACGGTCTATGACATTAATAATTAAAGAAAAACGAGCAGTTTTTTTCTTTCTTTCTTAGGCACAACTTTTTTCTTTTTTGTCATTTTTCTTTTTCTCTTTGTCATATATTTTTTTTTCCTTTTGGTGCACTTTTCTTATTTTTTATCTTGTTTTATCTTTTTTGTTTTTCTAATAAATGAGATTTTTACTCTACAAAAATTCATTTAGATATATATAATTTTTTTAATCTAATGAATATTTATTTTATGTTATATATAATATCTGAAAATAAGAATTATAAAAAATAATATAATAATACTAAGAAAAATATAATTGCATTAAAATATTCAATTAAAAATAAAAATACAATAATTTATGATAATTATAATATATTTTATATTTAGTATATAATGAACTTACATTTTACAAAAAATTAACTTACAGTTTATAAAAAATGAATTTACAGTTTATACTAAAATTAACCTACAGTTTACAAAATATGAAGCTACAATTTAAAAAATATGAACTTATAATTTACAAAAAATGAGCATTCACTTTACTGATAATAAATCTATAATTTATACTAAATGTACCTATAGTTTGCAAAAAATAAATTCACAGTTTACTGATAATAAATCTACAGTTTACTGATAATAAATTTACAGTTTGATGCAAAATGAAGCTACAGTTTACAAAAAATGAACTTACAGTTTACAGAAAATAAACTTACAGTTTACAACAAATGAACCTATATATTTAAATTAATTCAGCTTGTACCATGTAACAAATGAACCACAAAAAAATATAAAATCCATTTAATAATATTAAACATAAATTAATATAATTTAATATTTAATATTATATTATATTAATATAATTTAATATATTAATATTAATTAATATAATAGTATAAATTATATATAATATTTATATACAATAATATAAAATTATATAATTATAATAATATAATATAATTATATATTGTATTAATATAATTATATATCATTGTGAATACTTAGAGGAGAATGTTTAGAGAACATATGACCCCAAGATATTAGACTCACTCATCTACTTTGAATGATGTGTTTTGAATGACAACAAAATAATGACAAAATTTTGAGAAATTCTAATGTTTGTATTTTAGTGTCTTTGTTTAAATGTTGCAACCTAGTCCTTTCAATGGGCGTTGGGCCATTCAACGAGCATTGAAAAATGAATAATGGGCATTGAATGAATGTTGCATATAACCAAAGTCTTTTGGAGCTCGCAATGGACGTTGTCCATTGGCAACAGGTATTAAAAAAATGCTCTATTTTGAGCTATGCACTTTGGACCTCGCCATGGACATTGATCTAGCCTAGCGACATGTGTTGGAAAATGTGCCCAAATTGTGCTACACTTTCTAGACCAGCCAATGGGGGTTAGCAAACATGCAACCAAAGAGTTGAGGTGTCTTCAACGAGCATTGTGAATTGCTCAACGAGAATTGAAGCTTGTTTGCAAGATGTTGAAAAACAAAGCACAAAGTTCAAGTTTTTTGGAAATGAACAATGACACATTATTCTTGCTCTAATAGGAGTTGTAGTCAAAGTCAACGAGTGTTGAATGATGGACAACAAGCGTTTGAAGTAACCTTTACAAGTTCAATGGAGGTTGATGAAGAACAACCAGTGTTGTCTTCTCTAATGGCTAATTTTGAAGAAAAGTTGTTAGATTGAACATCAATTGTTCCAATAGCTAATTTTGGAGTTCGGCTATACAAGAATCATTTTTTTAAAACTAGAAATTGGTTAGAAACTTTGGAGAGCATTTGTAAACAACTAGATAACATATTTGTAACTCTTTGTGCAAACCTTTTTGGGTGTTGGTTGTATTTTGGATAGAGTGAGATTACTTGATTACTCTTTTTAAGAATAGATTTTCTTGAACACTAATAGTGTATTTACTGCCTAAGGCATTTGACACTATTTGGATTCATCTTTGCTAGTGATTGCAAAAGTTGGTGTTGTGCCTAGAAAAATATCAAGGGGTTGGGTTGCCCTTCTTATTCCTTGTAAAAAAGAGTGAGTGTAAAGGTTGTCCTTAAATGTGTAAAAGAGAAGGTTGTCTTTAAACTTGTAAAAGAAAAGGTTATCCTTGAACTTGTAAAAGGGACGGTTCTTCCTTAGCTTGTAAAAGGAAAATGTTGTTCCTTAACCTGTAAAAGAAATAGAAAGACCTAGGTGAAAGATTGGGGAGTAGAGTAGGCAGGTTGATGAACCACTATAAATCCTTTTGTTGATGTGTGTGTGTGTGTGTTGCTTTTCACTTTAATTGTTTGTGTTTCTATTTATAACTCAATTCACCCCCCTCTTAGGTTGTCTCATCTACCACTCATTTCAATATATATAATATGTAAAATTATAATATATAAAAATACACAAAAATATCATTTATAAGAAAAAAAATTAAAAGAAAAGAAGAAAGTTATGTCTGGAAAAGAAAGAAGAAAATTGCTTATTTTTCTTTAACTGTTGCACATATTATGGATCTCTATCCATAATCCCTAATCCATATTGTTATATGGACAGAGTTCCATAATACAATTTGCATGTGGTAAGAGTTTTAATGATTTTAAAATTTTTAAGTGAAATATTGAGTTTTAGTCGAGTGCAAAATGCATATTAAACATAAGTCCAATATATATGTATCCTTTAAGTGAGCAATCAAGATTGCAAGTGCATACATTAGGGAATTACTCGTTGCCTTCGACGATTCTTAGTCTTACAAACAATCCAGTTTGGATTATAAGCTGTTATATTCTGGATTTCTATCCATATAACAATATGGATTAGAAGTCTATGACACATGTGAGAATAAAGAAAAAAAAAAGTGTTTTTATACATTCCAAGCAACCCTCCACACTTCACACCTCACAAGACAACTTTTTATCCTTTTTCTCTTTCTTTTTTCATTTTTTATAAATGAGATTTTTGTGTGTTTTTATATATTATAATTTTATATATTATATATAATTATATTAATATAATATATATTATATTAATATGTAATTATTTTTATATTATTTAATTATATTATATTATTATAATTATATAATTTATGCTATTATATATAATTATATTGAAATATTAATTTATATTATTACATTATTATATTAAATTATAATAAATATTATATTCATATAAATTTATTTTAATATAATATTAAATATTATATAATATTAATTAAAAGTTTAATATTATTAATACTATTAAATGGATTTTAAGTTTTTTTTGCAGTTCATTTGTTACGTGGTGTAGGTTAATTAGTTCAAATATATATGTTCAATTATTACAAACTGTAGATTCATTTTTATAAAATATAGGTTTTTTTTTTTTATAAATTGTAGATTCATTTTTTATAAAATATAAGTTCATTTGGTATAAACTGTAGATTCATTATCAATAAATTGTATGTTCTTTTTTTTGTAAGTTGTACGTTCATTTTAGTATAAACTGTAGATTTATTATCAGTAAACTATAGGTTCATTTATTGTAAACTGTAGACTTATTTTTTTGTAAAATGTAGATTCATTATTAGTAAATTATAGGTTCATTTTTTATAATTAAATACTTTGATATTTTCAATTTCTTTTGTAATATTAAAATTGATAAACATATAGTCTATATCAATTTTTTTATGAAAAAAAATAAGTTTATTTTTTCTAAACATATAATAATAATAATAATAATATCAATGTAATTAAAAATTAAAAAAAGATGTATAAAAGCATAAATATAAATATTTAAAGTAAAAAAATAAAATGTATAAAAGCATAAATATAAATATTTAAAAAGTAAAAAAAAAATAAAGTAATTATATTTAAAATAAAAAAATTTATTAAAAAATAAAGTAGTAATTACAAAATAAATAAACTTTTTCATATTTATGATATAATTTACCCTTAAATTATTGGCCCGTCTTAGATATTATTCTTGCCAACATAATTAGCTTGGATTATTGGCCCAACTAGTATCATACTCCTGCCATATGACCATCAGTCAGTGGCGGCTCTGATACTAATCGTTAAGAATATCAAGATAATTGCGCTATAAAAACTAGCTTTTAGGATACGAGAACCTAAGTTCAAATGACTCTCGTATTGAAATTCCATACTTTCGATGTGGAATTGATAGTCTCATACTTTGGGCAATAGGATGATAACATTTTAGTATTTATAATTTGTATTATTCATTTTTAACATTGTTGACGGGAAATTTTGATTTTGATTATTCATTCGGGTTAAAGCTTCAACTATGATGTAGGTTGAAGAACAAAGAGGTTCTCGAGAAACCAAGATGTAAGCTCCTTTCTTTATATACTAATTTTATGCTTTTGTGTTTGCATATTGTGATCATTTGTTTTGTCATGCTTTATTTGAAAATTTTGATTTTGAAAATATTTTAAACAGACTCCATCGAATCAAGAGCCAATCTGCAGACACTAAAATTCTCAATCCAGAAAACAATGATTCAATGATGAAAGTTGGAAGGCTTATTTCTCAAAGTTAGGATGTTTTTGGTCAGAATGGATTTCTTTACAACCCTATAATACCTCTCATAGTCTTAATTACAACTTTTAGATTAATTTAGAATTTTTTGAGTGAGTTAGAATTTTTTGTCTAGAAAAGGAAGAAAAGACAGACCAATTATTATCTTCTTCACATTTGCTAAATTATTTCTGTGGTATTCTTATGCTTTTCCATAGTTTTTTTTTAATAATATTTATCATCTAAAAATATATAAATTTATGAAATTATTTATTTAAATTATATATATATATATAAGACAGGAGTCGAATCTTGTTCGCAGTATTACCATATCTGCTTTATCCTTACCATCTTTCGAGAGAGAAAACTAATTTGGATTAATAACATAAAACTACCCAATAATCTCTTTCTCTAGTAACTAATTTAGATTACTAACATTAAACAATTCAATAATCTCTTTCTCTAATTGCTCTTGAAAAAGAAAGATTAAAAGATCGATTTTTCTTTTTTTTTTTATTTTTTTTAAACAAGTATAATGGTCAGCTGTTAGTGGAAAGGGGAACTGATAAAGAAATATAATTTGAGCCAGGAAGTATTCATTCACAAAAATAATAAATAAAAGGACGGCATTCATTTTCAATGCTACAACAAAGACAGGTGGGCACCAGCTGAAAGTAGGTCCACCACAAAAGGGACGAAAACCGTCCGTCACCACCAGGACTGCCGGGCGCAAATTAGCACCGACCCACTGCACTTTTTGTAGCCTTCTATGGTTTAGGTGATGGTGAACGTGCATGGCTAATATGGTAAATAACTTAAATGCCCCACATGTGAATGAGAAGCCCTTCTTAGGAGGGGACTCCTCACTCTATCTAATGTGAATGTGCCCCCACACTAAAGAAACAACCAACTTCAATTCCAACCAAATAATCATAATAATAATAATGTGCTACAAAATCTCATTAAATTAGCAATTCAATCATGTCAGGTAAAGTTTGTATCTTTCTCAGTAATGAAAGTTCGGCAATGTAGAAAAAATAACAGTGAAGACATGACTTTTAGAGATTTAAGAAAAGGAAAAGGTTAGAAATCCGCAAAGAAAAAAGGGAAGAGAGAGAAAAAGATAATGCGACTAAACCAACAAACATATGCACGGAGTTTTAATTAATGAGGCCAATCCTCTTATAAAAGGACGGTGCACCATTGAGGTAGAGAGGAGAGGCAATGAATATTTATCACCTAACTAACCAGTCCACCCCCAACCTCTTATTTCAAAAAAAAAAAAAGACCAACCTCATTTATAATAACCCATTTTGTATTTTTCATCTCTAATCTACACCCCATCCAAGACCAACTCAGTTCTTGCATTCTCTATTAAATGACTAAATAACCATATCTAAACAAGAGATGCAGCTTTAATTTGGAGGGAAACACAGGATTATGGGCAATAATAGAAGAGGAAAAAAAAAAGAAATGAAAAGAAAATAAACTCTCATAATGAACTGAAAAAATAGGGAAACTTTTATTGATTGAGGAAAGAAACAACAGGATTAATAACATTTATCCTTGTTTTGTTAACCCATAAGAACCCGCCAGGCATCATCCAATCTCCCTCAAGCCTTCCAATTCTTTCTGTATATATCACATAT
This sequence comes from Omphalea diandra, assembly GCA_949677035.1. NCBI lineage: Eukaryota > Viridiplantae > Streptophyta > Magnoliopsida > Malpighiales > Euphorbiaceae > Omphalea > Omphalea diandra. The sequence goes on along the minus strand of CATIWR010179037.1, from coordinate 10,102 downwards.
ATACATGTACAAGATCCTTCTTCTACCAGCCTGCCAGTCTCTCTCTCCTCTTTTTCTAATGCAACTAGGTATGGAGTCACCTCAATCAATTGTACATCTCTGTTTTTTTTCCTGTGAATTAAAGTGGGGATACAAGAACAGGCTGGCCTACAAGAAAAATGAAAAAGTGCCAGAAGGCATAATATAAAAAAAATAAATTTTTTTTTTTTTAAAAAGGAGAGATGGCAGGAAGAACATGGAACCAGAGAGTAATGAGGAATGAATGAATAAATTAAAAACAGCTAAAGGAGAACTAAGCTATCTCTCTGGGTTCCTCTAGCAATGGCCGATTATGGATTATTATGTTGCTCTAATTTATGTGATAAGTATCTGGTAAGCCTTACATGGTGGAAAGGAAAGACTGGAGGGCACTGAAGAGTTCCCATCAAACAGGATGTTCACTTAGCAAGAAGGAAATTTGAAAATTGGGAGAATAGTCGCCCAAGTAGAGCCATAAGCTTTAAAAGCTGTAATGCCTAACTGAGTGTTCTAACATCTCGCGACTTGGGCAAACAATCTCCTTCATTCGGCTACCATTCTTGTATATTTTGAATGTTGGTACAATTCTCACATTCTCGGCACTTGCAACCACTGGATTGTCTTCAATATCCACCTGTGACAAAATACAGCACATGTACACTTCTCATCTCAAGTTAAGATCAGGTTGGAAGTAGAACCTTGTGCTAATGAGTTGGTCATTTACCTTGAGAAAATTGATGGATGGATAGCGGCTGCAAAGTGTATCCACAAAGGGAGATATTTGTTTGCAGTGCAAATTAGAGGATGATTTGAAATGAACTACTGAGACGCCTGTAACAAAGGACTTCAATTTTCATAAGAATTGAAGCATAAAAATGGAAGTCATGTAAGCAGGCGAAAAGAATAACAACAATCATGATGCTTAGATATAGCAGGCTTACCTGGCAAAGATATTGCAGCTCTGAACTGCTCTAGCCCCAATACTTCCTCCACTTCACCACCAAACTTCATATTATACACATCTTCTCCACGAGACTTTTTTAAAGCAACTTGAGCATGAAAGAGAGATTCAGCAACTTCATTGTCGTTTGGCAGTTCCCTCCTCAGAACCTCATAATCTCTCACTGCATCAGCCCACCTTTCGAGCTGTTTACAGCAGTTAATTTTTTATTATGAATTATAAGCATATATGTCAAAAAGCACATTACAAATGATAAGTTTTCAGGATCATACCTTGCTATTTGAGGCAGCTCTTCGAAGAAGGGCTTTTGCATAATTAGGTTGGATACGCAATGCTTGGTTGCAGTCATCAACAGACCTCTCCCACAGTCCAAGCTTAAACCAACAAGCAGCTCTATTGCAAAAGAGAACAGAGTTTGAAGGATCCAGCTTGAGGCCTTCCCCATATGCTGAGCAAGCTTCAGTGAACCTTTCAGATTTGAAGAGATCATTGCCACGAGTACGAGCTCTTGCCACCAATCTCACATTGTGCAACAGCACTGCTACTTCAACATTTCGTGGATCTATCTGTCCAGCTTTCTCAGCAGCTGTAAGTGCATTCTCAAACCTGCAAGACATCCAGAATACAATCTCAATATCTTAAAAGCCTTCTGGCTTAGTTCTGATAACGAGTGGATTTCCAAACTCACCTTCCCAAAGCCATCTCAATCTGTGCTCGAACCAAGAAAGTGTATGCTTCAGAAAGCATTCCAAAAAACCTGCTCTGGGAGCAAGAGTTTGTGTATGGTTCTATTTTTGGAATATTTGATAGGCATGATTCGGCTTCTTCAAATTTGTGGAGCTTCAAAAGAGCTTCAGCTCTACAAATAAAGAGCTGTAAATTCAAATTGAACCACTCCAACCATTAGCTAAATTTCCTTTCTACAATAGTTTCACAAATTTCACATGTAAATTGCAGATAATAAAGCTTATACCTGAGGAGAACAGTCAGCTCCAGCAGCAATTGCAGCCTCACCTTCCCTTAAAGCATTTTTCCAATCATTAACCTTTCGAGCATCTGAACATCTGTCTAGATGTTTCTCTACTAACTGCAACTTCTGCAATTCAGCAGGATCTGGATGATGCCCTGGAAAGCATAGGTGCATCCTGGCATTCTCAATCAGTCCTAACCTGCAATTAAACCAAGTTAAATAACTGCAGCCAAAATACCCTTTGCACAAAACACTAAGAAGCGAAATGCTGAAGCAAGAAATGGGAAGTTACACTCATCTAAAATCACCAAAAGAACCTACTTAAATATATCAGTAAAGGACTGAAAAGTACATGCGTTACAAAATATGCAAACATAAAAAATGAATGCAGAAGGCACTAATTATGCCCATGCGCAGCATCTATAGTTCTAAAGTAGCACAAATAGTAAATAACACCATGGAATGCCTAAATTCCAACGTTATACAGAAATAAAGCCTAATAGCTTTCAAAAATTTGTTCTAGAAATACCTAGTAACCAATTCAAGCAAACATATGTACTCAAGTCATCAATGTAAAGAAAGAAATTAAGTCAGAACACTCAGAATCACAATTGAAACATAGGAATTCTGTGAATTAAAGCAAATCAGGACTACAGACAGGAAAACATAATGAGCAGTAGATGAGTGTAAACAATTGAGGCAAGGAATGCAACCCAGTTTCAACACCCAACCATAATAAACAAACAAGCGGATGCGAACACATGAAGCAGATTTAGCATTCCAAGTTTCCTGCAAAGAAATATTGTGACCAAGGAGGACAAGAACATCAGCAAAAGAAAAAAAAAACACCGATGTACTTAAAACTAAATTCTCAAAACACCAAGCAAACATAATACAAATCATGAGCGAAAAATCCAGAACACAGCATTATCATGAACTATTCACCAGAAGTCCAAAAAATCAACAATCTGTAAATCTACATACCAAAGAAACATACCCTGACCACTAAATATAGAAACACCACCAAACGCTCAAAAAATCACCAAAACAATGAAACAATGTTGATAGCACGAGAAACAAAAGTGAGAAAACTTCATCCTCCCATACTAAAAATCCAATCAATCTGGATCAAACATCAGCAAAAATCTCACAAAATTACCGAAAATGAACCAAATTGTAGCAAAAAGTCCATAGCAAAAAAGAAAAAAAAGAACATAAAATTTAGCACATCAAACAAACAATAGAGTAACTGTCCAATCAAATGCGTACCAAATCAACAGCAACACCAGAATCACACATCCTCAACACAACACTCACCTAATAAACAAAGACCCCAACCTCTGATGCGCCCTCCAATAATTAGGATCCAACTTCACTGCTTCCTCGCACTCCTTCACTGCCTCCGCCACTCTTCCTAAACACATCAAAGCTGCTGCCCTGTTACTCTTGTATGCTGCATTACCCGGTGCCAAAGCAATAGCCCTATCATACAATGCCAATGCTTCCCCAAAATGTCCCTTCTTATACATCTCATTCCCTGCTCTCTTCACCTCCTCCGGATCTACAGTTCCCATCCTTCCTCCGCCAACATTTCCACGCACACTACTAACAGTACTGCTACTACCCACCACATTTCCCCCATCCAAATTACCGCATTTCGTGGCTCCCCCGCCCCGCATTATACTCCCGTGCCCATAATTTCCTGTTCCTGATCCCAACACGTCCGTCTTCGAACTCCGATTGCTCATTGTCATACCCGTCGTTAAGATCCTTCCGGACGGGCATATGTTTCCAGTGGGGAGCACATTAACCGGAGAAGGAGAGTTAACAGAGCTCTGACTGCACCCGCCAGAGTAGATTAACGGGTCAGATCTGGAACCACCTTGTTTGGGGGTTTTAATACAAGTCGTAGGACTGGTTTCGCAGGAAAACTCGCCAGAGTGGCTCGATTTGGAAACTGGGTTTTGACCGTTTCGGCTACCCGACACGGATCCGGACGAACCGGAACTAGAGCTGGTCGTGGTTGTGGTTGTAGTGGTGGTGATAACGCCACGAGCTCGGAGCGGAGAAACGGGAGAACCCAGATCGAGTTCGCGGAAATCGGGCTTGTTAGCCTCGAGTGAAGACAGTGAGTCCCGGAGCTGATCGGTTATGGAGTCCAGACTAAGGGTCCCAATGGGTTTCCCAGAATGCGACATTTTTTTTCTCTTGTTTAATTAAACAAAAATCAAAAGCTTAAATGATTCCCCCCCTCCCTCTCTCTCTCCGTTTTCCTTTGTCGTTCCGGTAAGAATGTGTATCAGTGGCGATGTCGTGTTACCAATGCAAGTGAACAGAAATAAAACCGAGTGATAAAAGAGAGATTTGAACAGCAGCAGCAGCAACAACAATAGAAACCCAGAAATGTAAGTGAAGAAGACATCACATATAAACACAAACACAATGAAAGGAAAGGAAAGGAAAGGAAAGGGAAGAGAGATGGGGATCTCGTGATTCAAAAGGAAGAAGCAAAGAATGAATGTGAGAGAGAGATGGGAGGAAATGGTTTCGCAGAGGATAGATGGATGGAGGGAGAGAAGTGAAAGGAAGAAAAGAAAGAAAGAAAAAAAGAAGAGAAAAGAAAGAGCTTTTATTTCTTTTTTCTTTGCCTTTCACCTGCTGCTTCACGAGACAGGTTTCACTTCTCCCTCTTCTCTCTTCCCTTTCTCCTCATTCTCTCTCTCTATCTGTCAAACACTATTACTTTTTTTTTTTTTTCTCTCCCTCTTGGCTCTCATTTCTCTAATCTGAAAAACTCATAATTCTTGTTTTTACTTCAAAGTGTTTCTTACTCTTCCACTCTCCATTTTTACAAAATTGGATTATGATAATCGTTGGATGGTTAAGATTTTAAATTTTCAAATACGAATTATGTTTTAAACACTAATATTTTAAAAAAAGAATTATCAAAATTAAAATTCTAAACTCATAAATTATAAATTATAACTTTCACATAAAATGAATAAATTTAATAATATAAAAAATTTTTCACATAAAAATAACTTAAAATTTTTAACAATATAAAAAAAATTTTCATTTTTGTTTTTTTAAAACTTTAACTAGAATAAATATTTAATTTTATCTACAATAAGAAAAACTAAAAAAAATAATCAATAAAAAACAACACTATTAATTAAATTTATTTAAAATTTATTATTATAATTATATCGCACAATGTGCAAATTTGTAACTAGTTATAAATTAATTTTGATCTTTTCATTAGAATCTAATAATAAAGTCATTTATTCAGTATGAAATTCGAAAACATTACAATATATCTCTATCTTTGATGTATAAAATAAATTATCAAATACATATCTTATAATAGAAAGTGAGAAATTATTGAGACAATTCATATATGATCTTAAGATATGTTTAACACAATTGCAATTTTAATATTAATTTTATCATTTTTTATACCCATAAGTTGATTGAAAATTACCTTACAAAAAATATTATACGCTCATATAATTATATAGTGTTAACTTCGATAATTTTTTTTCCTTATATGTGCAAACTTTTTAACTTGGTTGACACAATTATCATTGTTTTTTCTTAAACAACTGATTTACAATTAATTTTAGTTTAATAATATTAATAAATTCAAGTTCAAATATTAAGAATTCAAATATCAATTAAACTAAATTATTAAAAAAATTTTAACATCATAGTTTAAAAATTTTGTCACATTAAAAATATTCAAAATGAATAGTTGTCATCAAGATTTAAGATTTATGCACCTGGCTTCACACTTAAAAAGTCAAAATACTTAGGATCTGTTTGATATAACTTATTAATGTAGTTGATAACCGATAATGATTACTGATAGTTATTAGTTAATTGTTGACAGTTAATCACAATTTAAAATTAAGTATTTGATAAATTATATAAGGGTATATTGTTAATATTTTATATATTGAATTAAACAAATTAAAATTAAAATATAATAAATAATATATTTTTCATATATGCTCATAATGTATAATTTCAAAATTTAGAATGCTATAATTATTAATTTATATTCATAAAATCTTAATAATTATTTTTGTTAATGTTAATCAGTATATGTCAATATATTTTATCCTGCATATAATTTTTTTTATAAAAAATTATATAAATAATTCAAAATAAATTATTTTTATAAAAAATTATATAAATAATTCAAAATAAATTATTTTTATGTAAAAATTAAAATATTATACTTTATAGTTGGTAGTTGAATAATAGAATCTTAAATAATAATAGAGTAAGATATTTTTTACTTTTCTTTGGTTAGATTCAAAAATTACCAAATAAAAGCCGATAAAAATCACAACTAATTAGAATTATATTTAGTATCAGTTACTGTATTATATGATTCACTAAACATATAATTTTTAACTGTTAAACATAAAAGCTCTAACCACTGTATTTGTCAGTTGTATCAAACACTCTCTTAATCATCCAACTATTATCATTTACTAAAAACTCATTAAGCTAAAAGGAAAAAAAAAAAAGTTAACAATTATCACTATTTTTAAACATAACAAGTGTATTTCTAAAAAAAAAAAAAAGCATAATAAATGTATGCAAAACTTTATCCAAAAGTTAATGCTGCACATGGTTTGGTCTGAATAATTTTCAGAATAAAATTGTCAATCAGATTAACTATAATAATTTATATATAAGTCAAATCCAATCAAACCATATTAATACTATAGTTCATTCAAAATATGTTTTATATTGATTTGGTTTAGTTAATTTAGATGGTTTGGGCTTTTTATACTCCAAGTTGATTTAGTTAAAAGCCTTGATACTAATCACATTAAATTATTTTATAGAACTAATTAATTTTAATTATAAATTATAGATTATACAAATAACTCTATGAAATACTATAAGATTATATATATATATATATATATATATATATATATATATATTTGTTTGTTTATTTATTTATTTCAAAATTACACACGTATGGTGGATATCTCTATAATTAATAAAGATGTAGAGTTATCAAATAAATTTATTATTGGACTAGGATGGTTAATTCTAAGTCTAGAGCCTCTTTTGATCTTGACAAAATAGATTGATCATCACTAATATTTCAAATAAGTGTTATTTTTGCAGAAATAAATAAATCTATCAAGAAGAAATGAAATGAGTTGATAAACTCCAAAGTGACATGTAAATCGCGACCGCATTCTAGGATTCGCGACCGCGACTCATGTTAAGGCATGCTGAAAGTCAAGCAGGCGAAATCGCGAAGTCATTCTCGGTCGCGACCTATGGAAAAGAAGAAGCCAAAATGTGACAGATGAATTCGCGGTGAAAGTCACGCCATAGTCATGACCACGAATTTCAAAGTAACTCAAGAGGGAAGCAAGTCCACAACCACAGCTTGACAAGTGTCCCAGAAAACTGTTAGAAGTCAAATTTCGTGGAGGCATCTTGTTGGTAGCGACTGCGAATCCTGAGGAAGAAAGATGACCACTTTGGCAGATAGATTCGCGTCCTCTATCGCGACCTGTATAAGAAAACTCGCGACCGCGACTTTTGAAAGTACGTAAAAGACAACGACTATATTTTTCTGGTGAACTAATGAGAAGCTGCCACGTGGACTAGTCGTTAGACACAAACGGGGTTTCCCTTGAAGAATTTGGATTTCGCGACTGCAAAATGCAGCAACGACCGTGATTTCATCCTAACAAGCATTTAATACAGAATTTGTCAAGCATGTCTCAAAGATTTGATGAGCCATGATCTGCAACATCTCTTTGGTGAAGTTTGACTATAAATACACCACGAAACAGCCATGAATAAGGTTGCTAAGGAATTTATTACAAGTGATTAAAGCTCTCAATCTTTGCTACTAATTTTCTTCATCTTCTTTATGAAATTGTAATTGTTAGGTGTGAGCATTAAACACCAAGTTGTAAGGTTGTTGTGCTAGCCTGTAAAAACACTTCAAGAAAGGTTTAAGTGTGAGCCTAGTGAAACACTTGAGTGAGGTTGTGTGTTAGCCTAAAAACACATTGTTGTAAGGTTGTGTGTTAGCCATCAAAACAAAAGTTGTATAAGTTGGGTGTGAGCTTGAAAACACCATTTAGATAGTGAAATACCCAATTGATTAATTGGGGAGTGGACGTAGGGTCAATTACACCCGAACCACTATAAATTGGTTGTCTCTCTTCTACTCTTTCTTCTTCCCCTTTTCTTTCTTGTTGAAATTTTTATACACCAATTCAACCCCCTTCTTGGTGCCTAGGGACAACAAGTGGTATCAGAGCAAGGTTCTCACAAATTAGACCTTCATTAGGTGAAACAAGATCATGGCACAAGAAGTAAACCACTCACAACTAAGGTCATATTTTGATGGAACCGATTATACTCATTGGAAGTATAAGATGAAGATCTATCTTGACACAAATGTGGTGGACCTTTGGGATGTGGTAATCAAGGAATATAAGCCTCCTACAAGAGTTGTGGATGGCAATGAAGAACTAATCCTAAGGGATAAATGGGTTGAAGCTCACCGAAAGTCTAATGGCAAGAACAAGAGGGCAATGACCATTGTCCTAAGCTCACTTTCGAAAGAAGAGATTGGGAGAGTGCAACATTGTTAAATTGCACATGCTATATAGAAGACTCTAGAGAACTACCATGAAGGCACAACCTTAGTCAAGTCAAGCCGTTTGGAGATGTATATCACCGAATGGGCATTCTTCATGATGAAGGATAATGAAAACATCATGGAAATGACTAATCATCTCTTGTCCATCGTCACCAATATAAAGAAGTTTGGAAGAGCACTCACCAATTATGAGGTAAGCACCAAAATCCTTTAAACTCTTCCTCTTGACAAATTTGGGGCTAGGGTGTGCAGCATTCAAAAGTCCAATCCAGAAATTGGAAAGGTTCCAACCGATGTGCTCATTGGCAAGTTCTTGACTCATGAGTTGGCCATTCAAAAAGATGAGCAGATGAAGAAGCTAAGGGGCCAAGGTGAAAAACAAAAAAAAAGAACCATGGTTCTCAAAGCTTCAACAAGGGAGAAAAAAGTAAACACATCCTCAAGTGAAGAGGATAGTGACAAAGAAGGAGAAAAGCTAGCCATGCTCTTAAGGAGAACCAAGGAATTGATAAAGAGGACAAAAGAGAGAAGAGTTTTTAAGAAATCAGTCCAATTACAAAAGTGAGAACAAATTATGTCACATGCTATGAATGTGGCAAACAAGGGCACATGAAGCATGAATGTCCCAAGTTGAAGAAGAAGAAAAGATGGGACAAAGAAAGGAAGAAAAGCTTCACCGCCACTTGTGATAATGACTCAAGTGAATAAGAGGAAAAATGAGAGGTGGCCAACATATGCTTCATGACACTAAGGGACTCTTCACAAGAAGTAAGTACATTCTCCCACTCTAATTCAGATTATGAAGTAGATGATATAGATGAAGAGCTATTAGAAGCTCTAACTATGAAGTGTGACAAGTATAAGTCACAAGTTAAAACCTATAGGAACAAATGCTCCAAATTAGAAGATGAGTACAAGTCTCTAAATGAGCTTGTGAATGAATTAAGGGCTTCTAATGAAGAACTTAAGAAATCTGTTGAAAATTTATCTACATCATCTTTTTCCTTAGCCTCACTTAGAAAGGAGAATGACTCACTCAAAGGGGAAGTCATTGAGCTTAGAAGCTCAATCTCTAAATTCCATAGAGGAAAAGAGGTTTTAGACACTTTTATTATGTCACTAAGACCACCTTTAATTAAGGATGGTCTAGGTTTTAATGGAGCCTCATCATCTTCCATAACTACATTTGTTAGAGCTTCACAATCTCACACCTCAAGCATTTAAGCAATTGAGAAGAAAAGTGCTCCTAGTGCTAAGCCTTCTAAGCCTAAGGGCAAAGGAAAGGTTCCCCAAGGCTCTAGAGCTAAGACTCAAAGAGCCAATCATGCTTATATGTACAACAAAAGGCATAATCATCCTCATAAAAAACCATCTACCCCCACTCATCATATGTGTCCATGCATGCACTCATATGATCATGGTATGAGAAACTTTCCTACTCTTACTAAATTCATACATAGGAGAAAGATTAACAAGTCTAATCTCCAATGCCACTATT
>CATIWR010179035.1:0-51903 GCA_949677035.1 Omphalea diandra | reverse complement strand
TTTATCATTATCTTTCTCACTAAACAACCTCTAGTTCTTTTTCTTTGGATGAAAATTTGAAAGCTAAGGCCTTCTTTTTTATTTTGCCATTTTTGTCTCTTTATCCTCTCATCTTTTTTATCCCCTCATCCTTCTTCAAGGCTAGCTTATTAGTTAGAAGCTTACCTATGAGGACATCAGTTTGCACCTTCCCAATCTCTATATTTAACTCTTGGATGTTGCAAACTGCAAACTCTGGCACCAAATTTCTTAAGAGGTAAAGATTTAAGTATTTTTTTTAGTTTACCTCATGATTGGTGAGAATCCTTCCGAATTTCTTCATGTTTATAACAATTAAAAGGAGTCTATTCATCATATTTGTGATGTTTTCATTTTCATTCATCATAAACAGCTCTCATTCAGTCACATACATCTGTAATTCGTTGGACTTCACCAATGTTATGCCTTCATAGTAGTTGTCCAATGCCTTCCATATTCCATGGGTCATGAGGCAATGTTGAACCCTTCATATTTCTTCCATTGATAGAGAATTAAGAATGATTGCCATAGCCCTCTTATTCCTACCATTAGATCTCCTATAAGTTTCAACCCATTCTTCTCTTGGGATCGATTTTTCACTTCTATCAACTACCTTAGTGGGTAGATTTCATTTTTTTTGCCACAATGTCTTAAAGATCTACCATATCACTATCTAAGTATATCTTCATCCTATACTTCCAATTAGTTAGTCGGATTCATCAAAATATAGCTTGAGATGGATGTGGAATCCTTCTTGTGCCATTAATCTTTTCTCATGCAATTAAGGCTTGAATTAAGACTTAGCTCTGATACCATTTGTCGGCCCTTGAGCACTAAGAATGAGGGTTGAATTAGTGGGAATCTAAAAAATTTGGAGGGAGGATAAATTGTTTGGAGATTAGAAGAGAAGTAAAGAGTAAGAACACACAATATTTATAGTGGTTCAAGTGTTAATGAACCCTAAATCCACTCCCTAATTCTTTCACAATTAGGTGTTTCACTAACTCAAAGTGGTGTTTCCAAGCTCACACCAAACTTGTATAATGTGTTTTGATGGCTCACACACATCCCTACAATTTGTGTTTCAAGGCTCACAAAAAAAACCTCACTCAAGTATTTTATAAAGGCTTATACTTTAACCTATTTCAAGACTTTTGGCAGCTAGGCTAACTCTCAAATCCAATTACAATGGTATTTAATGCTTACACCCAACAACAATAACTCACATATAAAAATAAGAAGTTATGAAGTAAATTTTTAAGAGTTTGGCAACAATCAATGAAATTCTCTTACATTCATGTATGTTTGGTAGAGTATTTATAGGCAACAACTATCAAAGAGACGTTATTAACAAACTATGCCTAAATCTCTAAGATAAGTTAGGTAGATTTTACATTAATGTCTGTCAGATTGATTTCGTTGTCATAACTAGCATTTCGCGATCATGAATTTTCAATTTGCACTAGAAAGATCGAAATCACGGTAGAGAACCTCATTTTCTATCTAACGGTTAGTCCACATGGCGTGCTGCCATTGGTGTTCTAAGAAATATAGTCGTTGTGTTTAATTAACCAACTAAAAGTCACAATCGTGATTAAGATCCTTTTTGGACGCGGCAGGAACTGCAAATTCTTCTATTTGGTGAGGAGAGATCACTCTCATGGGTCATAGTTGCGATAGATTTTTAACCCTCATGAATTTTGATATCCCAATGATAATCTTGGACACTTGACATATTATGGTTGCAGAATTGGTTTCCTCCTTTCAGCTATAAAATTCGCGATCGCGACTTAGGACACAAACACTACTGTGAATCTCTCTATGACATTCAAGTTTTCCTCGGCTGGATCGCGACTACATTTTCCTCCACTAATTCATCTAGTCCAAGTTCATCCATCCTTGTTGCAAGGTCGCAATCGCGATTTTAAAAGTTCTTGACCGCGAATTTGGATGTCTTGCTCAATGCTAGAGATTTAGACTTCCATCCAACTTTCAATGCAAACCTAACTTATAAACTATAAAAACAACACTTAAACAAGATGTTAGTACGTATCAATCTTCATTGTCAAGATCAAAAGAGGGCTTTGACTTAGGTTTGACCAACCTAGTCTAACATCAGTTTTGAAAAATGTTATGAATTGTGCAAGACGTATTTAGGTACATAATTCTAGGAAATTAGTTATATGACTAGTTTAATATGCAAAAGATCTTGTGTCATTTAGATGTAAGAATGAGGAAGAATTGCAAAAATATTGAATTATACTCATATTCTAATAACAGATAGATGAATAAAATGTTTTGAGCTAAATTAAGATAAATATAGTAGAATTAGAATTTATTGAAACTATGAAGTAATATAGGACTTCTTTTAGTTTTTAAAGCAAAAAGAATTAAATTATTTGGTATGTTTTAGCTTTAAATGTCACTCTTATAATTTGCATGTCACTCTTATAATTTGCAGTAAGTGTAGAGGTTTGTTCCATCAGATTTACATAACTTAGATGTGGGCCATGCAAACTTTAGAAAGGTGGATAGAGTAGATTTCAAATAGATTGCATTACACAAATCTTAAGCCGCTAGGATTCAAGCCATGTAATGTTACATGGCGTGAATATAGGTGATGTAAAGAGTTTGATTCTTATCCTAATTTTTTCTATTTATATCTAATCTCAATCCTAACTCCTATATATACATATTTTTTTAGTCTTTTTCAAGGGGAATAACTTAACTTATTATAGCCAAACTTAGAATTACATAGTTTTAATGTTTTTAGACATCTTTTAAAGAGAGAGAGAAAGAAAGAGACTAATAAAATTCAAAGGATCAAATAGGGAGAAGCTTATGGGATCAAAGGTAAATTCAATTGTTCAAGAAAGACAAAAGATTAAAGAGGACATCAAAAGAGTTTTTTATTCCTTTTTTTTTTAATCTTGTGATTATTGATTCTTGTGTTATGGTTTATTCTTTTTGTTTGTATTCCTTTAAATACGTACTAAACTCATAAACTATTAGGCTAGGTTTTAATTTATTTATTTATATTAATGTTATGTGATGTTTATTCATATTTTTGGTTTATCAATTGTGATGTGGATATTTTTATGTTCAATGCATTGAATGATTAGCTACCATTGTCAATGATTTGCTATATTGTATAAAGGACCAAAAAGAGACATACAATAACTAGCCATAAAAATATCAACCTTTAAATTAGGCTAGGTTCTAATTAATTTATTTATATTAATGTTATGTAATATTTATTCATATTTTGGGTTCATCAACTATAATGTGGATATTTTTATGTTTAATACATTAAATGATTAGCTACCATTGTCGATGATTAGGTAGATTGTATAAAGGACCAAAAAGAGACATAATAATAAGCCATAAAGACATCAACCTTTAAATTAGGGGAAGAGTGAAGATATCTACTTGATTTATTATTATCTTTGTCATACTAATTATCATATAAAAAGTGGAATTTGATAAGTAATAGTTTAATTTCTACTAGTATTTAATTGCTTGATATGGATTACCATATCTATTGAGGGTCTTTTACCTAATAATTTTCAGTTGATTGGTACATGGTTGATTATTTGTATCTAATAACCACATCTCTATATGAATGATATTCTACTCATTGTTGCATTATTTGTAGTGATCCACGCACTTTTGAATTTTATGCAATAAACTTTCAGCGCCATTAAAAGGGAATATGTGTTATTTTGCTAATATTGATACTAATTGGGACTAGCTTTTATTTGAAACATTTTGCTAATACTAATACTAATTAGGACTAGCTTTATTTGAAACTTTTTATTTTTATTTTTATTTTGATTCTTTTGTGAGTGTTTTGCATTATTTCTTTTTAATTGATTATGTCTTTTGTCGTGTTTTATTTTGTTTGAATATCATGATAGTTTATGGGATAAAGTTTTTGCTTTTTTTTTTTTTTGTATATATTAACATATTCCATGATTTATAAATTCAAATAATAGTGGTTTGAAATTATGATTTTTAATATAAATAATAGTGACTCGCAATTTTTTCTAATCTCCAATTATAAATTCAATTTTGATTTATTAATAGTTTTTATTACTATGATATATAGCGATATTATTTGATATTAATATAGTTCCTAAAGAACTGGTATCATATATAGTTTTTGAAGAACTTGTGCTCTTGTAGAATTAAATAAATTAATATAGTTCTTAAAGACCTAGTATTATCTATAGTTATGGAAGAACTAATTAAATGAATTATAAAACTATTGAAGAATTGGTAACTTAAGTTCCTGAAGAACTAAGTATCTTAAATTCTTGAAAAAAAATAGTATCAAATTTTTAAAGAATTAATATTCTATGTTTTTAAAGAATTAAATATATTGTTTATAAGTCTTTAAAAGATTGATTTATACTTTTTAACATATTACTTATTTTTGTATAGACAATATAGAATTTGACAAAACTTGAATTTATGGCCCTTAACATCACAGGCAAGAATTATTTGTTATGGATACATATGCCAAAATACATTTGGATGCTATGGATTTTAAAAACACAATCATATATGGGAATTCAGAATCTCCACAACATCATGTCAAGGTGATGATTTTCCTTCATCATCATCTTTATGAAGGATTAAAACTTGAATTTAAAGAACCATTAATTCTTTAGAATAATTTGAAAGAAAGATATGACCATCATAAATTTGTAATCCTTCTACAGGCTCATTATGAATGGATGCATTTAAGATTGTAAGATTTTAAAACTGAGTGATTATATTACTGTAGTTTTCAGAATTAATTCTAAATAAGAATTATGTGAAGAAAATATTACCGACTATGATATGTTAAAGAAGACATATACTACTTTCCATGCTTTAAATATGCTCATGTAGCAGTAATATCTATAAAAAAGTTTTAAAAAATATTTTGAATTAATTTCATGTCTTCTTATTTCATAGCAGAACAATGACCTCTTATTGAAAAATTATGAAGCTCGTCCAACTAGTTCTACTTTATATCCTAAAGTGAATGAAACGAAATATAATAAAGTTAGACATGGACGAGAAAGTGGATGAAAAAAAAAATCACAGTCGAGAACATGGACGAAATTATAGCAATTGTGGTGGTCATAGAAATAATAATGCATCCTCCCACCAAAAGTGGAAAAATCGCAAAAAGAAAGAAAATAATGGATCAAAGCAACATTCAAAAAATCAATGTTATCGATGTGGCATGAAAGGGCGTTAGTCTCATACCTGTCATACTCCGAAACATCTTAATGATCTCAATCAAAAGTCTTTGAAAAAGAAAAGAAAAAATATATAAGCAAATTTGGTAGACAACAATGATGTCTTTGGTGATTATTCTACAAATGTCACACATTTAGATTGTTTTTATTTCTTAGAGAATGATGAAGGAAAAATATATCATTTAGTTGGTGATGGCAATGTAAATGCATAATGATTATATGAGATTCTTTAGTCATTTAGTTTTTTTATTTTTCAAATTTAAACATTTAGTTTGAAATTAAAGTAACTCATTAGTTTGAAATAATTTATATTTAGTTTTTATATATGATTTATTAATTTAATTTCAATCTAGAATTTATGTTGATTTCTTATTATTTTTATATTTTTTTACAAATATATTATATTTGTATGAATATGTTATGGATCCTACTCTATCACTAGTAAGATTTCAAATAAAAGGTGCAAACTTATGTCTTGTACCACCATGCATACTATATTAAAAGATAAGAAATACTTTTTTCATTTAATAATGGAGAAACTTATGTTAGTACAATATTTGGTAGTAAAAGAATAATTAAAGGCTCTGAAAGCGCAAGTATATTACTACCTGAAGGGACATATCTCTCTATTAAAGATGTATTTTTGTCTTCCAAATATTTTAGAAATTTATTACGTTTTAAAGATATTTGTTGAAATAGACTGTTGGACTAGGTTGGTCAAACCTAAGCTAAAGTCTCTTTTGATCTTGACAATGAATATTGATAGGTTCTAACATCTTATTTAAGTGTTATTTTTGCAGTTTATAAGATAGATTTGAATTGGAAGTTGGATGGAAGTCTAAATCTCAAACATTGAGTAAGGCATACAAATTTGCAATCAAGAACCTCAAAATCGCAACCGCAAATTTGCAACAAGAATGGATGAACTTGAACCATATGAATTTGCAAAGCAAATTATACCTGCAATCCAGCCAATGAAGACATGATTGTCATACAATGTGATTCGCAGTGACGCTCACATTCCCAGTTGCGAGCATGACTTTTGCAGTTGTATGGAGGGAACCAAGTTCATAACCAAAACTTGTTAAGTGCCCAAGATAACCATTGGGATATCAAAATTCGCGGGGCAAAAAAGCTATAGAGACCATGACCCATTGAAACATTTTTTTTCTTTATCAAATAGAAGGATTTGCGATCACTATCATGTCCAAGAAGAACCTTAATCACGACCGTGACTATTGGTTGATTTAATAAATGCAACGACTATTTTTCTTGGAACACCAATGGTAGCATGCCACGTGAATTAGTCGTTAGACACAAAATAGGTTCTCCATCACGATTTCAGTTTTTCTAGTGCAAATTAGAAATTTGCGACTACGAAATGCTAGTCATGACCATAAAATTAGCCTGACATATCTGCCCAACTTACCTTATAGATTTAGGTGTAGTTGTTAGTAACGTCTCTTTGGTAGTTATTGCAATAGATACTTCACCAAATAGACATGAATGCAAGAGAATATCATTAATTATAGCAAACTCTTACAATTTTACTTCTCAACCTTTTATTCCTTGTATGTGAGTTAATATTGTTGGGTGTAAGCATTAAGCACCATTGTAATTAGGTTTGAGAGTTAGCCTAATTGTCAAAACTCTTGTATTAGGTTAAGTGTGAGACTTTGAGAAAAACACTTTGTTGGCCCTAGTGAACCAAAAAAATTAGTGGGAAACAAAAAAATTTGGAGGAAAGGTAAGGTGTTTAGAAAGTTGAGAAAGAATAGAGAGAAAGAATACAAGATATTTATAGTGGTTCGGATGTTAACAAACCCTACATCCACTCCCTAATTCTTCACAATTAGGTATTTCACTCAACTTAAAATGGTGTTTCCAAGCTCACACCAAATTTATACAATGTGTTTTTATGGCTTACACACAAACCTACAATTTGTGTTTCAAGGCTCACACAAAACCTAACACAAGTGTTTTACACAAGCTCACACTTTAACCTATCATAAAAGTTTTGATAGCTAGACTAACTCTAAACCCAATTACAATGGTGTTTAATGCTTACACCAAACAACAAGAACTTGTAATCAAATAATAAGAAGTTGTGAAGCAAATTTGTAAGAGTTTAGCTCCAATCAATGAAATTCTCTTATATTTATATCTGTGAGGTGGAGTATTTATAGGCAACAACCACTAAAGAGACATTACTAACAAAGTATGTCTAAATCTCTAAGGTAAGATATACATATTTTTGCATTAAATGCCTGTTAAACTGAAGTCGTGGTCATTACTAGCATTTTGCGATTGTGATTTTCTAATTTGCACTGCGAAGACTGAAATCATGGTAGAGAACCCTATCTTGGGTCTAACAGCTAGTCCACATATCCTTGTGCAATTAGTGCTCTGAGAAATATAGTCGTTGTGTTTGACTAACCAACCAAAAGTCATGGTCGCAAATGAGATCCTTCTTAGGTGTAATAGGGACCAAGAATCCTTCTGTTTGGTGAGGAGAAAACACTTTCTTGGGTTGCGATCACGATAGATTCTTCACCTTCGAGAATTTTGATATTCTAACGGTTGCCTTAGACACTTGGTGTGTTATGGTTGCATACTTAATTCCTTCTTTTCAGCTACGAAATTCACGATCCCTACTCTAGACCCGAACACCACTGTGAATCTCTCTGTGTGTCATTCAAGTCTCCATCAGTTAGATCGCAACTATAATTTCCTCTGCGAATTCATCTAGTCCAAATTCATCTATCCTCGTTGCAAGGTCACGATCGCGATGTAGAGGATCCTAACCACAAATTTGGATGTCTTATTCAAAGCTAGAGATTTAGTTTTCCATCAACTTCTAATGAAAACTCAACTTAAAAACTATAAAATCAACACTTAAACATGACATTAGTACCTATCAATCTTTATTGTCAAGATCAAAAGAGGCCTTTGACTTAGGTTTGACCAACCTAGTCTAACAATCCCCCCTTTTTTATTTTGACAACTTAGATTGATTTTTCTTAAGAAAAATGAATTGCATGAGTGTAAAGTTGAGATGGTTAATGATTTTAAACAGAAAACTTATTGATCAAATAAGTTTGCCAAAGATTTATAAGTTTAAATTAGATTGCTCTTATTGCTCCCCCTCAATTTACACTTCCCTTATGATATATCATGCAAATTCTTTTACTACTATTTCACTCCGCCTTTGGCAAGATAAAAAAGAGAGTAAAGTTTAAGCATTGAAGTAAAGGTGCATAGGTGTCAAATGTATGAAGCATAAATTGAGATCAAACAATCATATAGAATAACTAAGTATATAAAACAAGTATAGAGCAATCACACAAAATGAGAAGCAATAATGGCAAAAAAAAAAACAACACTTTTATTCATTAACAACTATGGGATCACAACTTACACATAAATAAGGAAACAAACGAAAACACTAAAATGCTAAGAATGTTGGAGAACTATCATCGTCTCCAGAGTCATCAATTTCTTCATTTGCTCCTCCACTTTGAGCTTCATCGCCTTATTTAACCATTTGATCATCGTCTTCTTTAGGAGTGTCCTCCTAATCCTTAAAATCAGGGAGGTGGCAAGGAGTAGCATCTATTTTTTCCTGAAGATCTACCAAATCACTATGAAGGTGGGAGAATAGAAAAAATCTTTTCTTAATCATCTTCATCACCTTATCTAACTTCTTATTGATTGAAGAGAAAGAGATTATAGAAGATTTGATTTTGGGCTTAGGTTGGTGAGGTGGAATGGATTGAGCACAATCTTCAATGACTAGCCTTTTCCTTTTTGAGGCTTGAGAAGTTTCTAGCTTATTAGCCCCAAATGAACCCAAGATGTATGTGTAGAAATCAAGGTTTTTTGCCCTTGGTATTTATAAGGTAAGGCAATTCTAAAAAGTTGTGGGATGGCAAGTATTTTTTAGTGAGGAATTTTTCATTTTCCTTATTAAGTGTACCTACATAACGATATATAACAATTACATGAGAAGGTAGAACAAATTGGTTTTTTGGCTTAGTACTCATGTGAATCAATTGATCCATAAGGTATAGGCTAGTTTAGATAGGTTTATTCTTGGTTAAGCAAAAGAGAAAGGCTAAGTTTTTTTAAGAGACATTTTTATTATCATCACCTCTTGCATTGACAGAGAAGGTGATGATACGATGAACAAGCCAATTGGGAAGGGTTCAGATATATTTGGCTAGGAGGTTTTTGGGTTATGTTTGGTCTCGATAGAAATTTCGGATCAAAATTCAGAATAGATAACATCAAGTGCGGAGATGATGAACGAAATATCATCCCCCATTTAAAGATTGAAGAGATTGTAGAGTTGTTTAAAGGTAATAAAAAATAGATCCCAAATCCTTGAATATCAACCCATATTGACTTGCTCGCGATTCTGCTGTTCGACTCAAGGTCATGATGCACATGAATTCCCGCACTATTTATTCGTAGTTGAGCTCATCTCAGAAGATGAACTCGTTCCAGCCAAGATTGGAGAGGTAGGCATAGATTTCATCCTTGATTCCAAAGTAAACATAAAAAGATAAGATTTACAAGGTAAGTAGCAACCATGAATTACCTATAAATACCTATAAATCACGACTGTCAAACAAAAAGTAACAACCACGAATTACAAGGTAAGAAAGTAAACATGAAAAGATAAGATTTGACCATTTAAGTTGTGATCCATTTAATATATTGATGTTTAATTCATGCAAATTGACATAGAGGAGCATAATTGCATAAAGAATTAAGACATCCAATGAAGTATACTACACATTCATCACATATAATAAACAATCATTCAAGAACAATGCACCACACAATGAGCATTTTAAAAGATCCAATTTTCACTATAAGGAGCTTCCATCAAACATTCTCAACACTCTTTCAATGAAATTCATCATTTCTTCATTGAGAGGTTTTCTGAAAATATCTGCAAGTTGATGATTAGTGTCTATAAAATTCCAACACGACATCACCATTTTGGACATGATCTCAAAGAAAGTAATGTCTAATGTTTATATGTTTACTTCTAGAGTGTTGGATAGGATTCTTTGAAAGATTTATTGCACTAGTGTTTTCACATTTGATGGGAATGTGATTAACAACTTTGTCATAATCCTTTAGTTGTTGTTTCGTTCAAAGGACTTAGGTACAACAACAACCCGCAGCCACATCTTTTGCTTTGGTAATGAATAAGGCAACTGAAACTTGCTTTTTACTAAATCAAGACACTAAGCATTCTCTTACAAATTAACAAGTTTCAAAAGTGCTCTTTCTATCTAGAAGACTATTGATATAATCTACATCCAAATAACCTATAAGGCTAAATGATGAATCTCTCGAATACCATAAATCTAGATGCAATGTGCCATGTAAATATCGAAAAGTCCTTTTTACAGCATTAAAATGTGATTCTTTAGAGCAAGATTGAGATACAACACACATGCATACATCAAACATGATATCGAGTGTAGAAGTAGTAAGATAGAGTAGAGAACCAATCATACCTCGATATCTCCTCTCATCAATGGACTTACGCGATTCATCCCTATCTAGTTTGATGGTAGCACTCATTGGTGTCTTTGCTACTTTACATCCTTCCATGCCAAATTTCTTTAGTATATCCTTTATGTGCTTGACTTGGTTGATGAAAATTCCTTCTTTGATTGGCTTGAATTGTAGGTCAAGAAAGAATTTGAGCTCTCCCATCATGCTCATCTCAAATCCCTTAGTCATACACTAAGAAAAGTCCTTACAAAAAGATTTATTAGTAGCACCAACTATGATATCAATATATATTTACGCAATAAGTGTATCATGATTGTCTCTTTTAATAAACAAGGTTGTATTAACCTTTCCCTTTTTAAAATCATTTTGTAAAAGAAATGAACTAAACCTTTCGTACCAAGCTTTTGGAGCTTGTTTCAAACCAACAAGGCTCCATTCAGCTTAAAACATGATTTGGAAAGATATGAGATTTAAAACCATGAGGTTGTTCAACATAAACTTTCACCTTAATGACACCATTTAAAAATTTACTTTTAACATCCATTTGAAAGAATTTGAAATTCATGTGACATGCATATGCTAAAAGAATCCTAATGGCCTCTATTCTTGCTACAAGGGCATAGGTTTCATCACAATCAATTTCTTTCTCCTGGTTGTATCCCTTAGCAACAAATATAGCCTTATTTCTTGTGATGAATCCTTACTCATCTAACTTATTCCTAAACACCCATTTGAATCCTACAATAGGGTGTTCCTTAAGCCTAGGAATAAGTTCCCATACATTATTTCTCTCAAATTAGTTGAGTTCCTCTTGCATAGCAATTACCCAACTCTAATTATCGAGAGCCTCATCAATAGATTTTGCTCAAATTAAGAAATAAATGCAAGATTGTTATCTAAAGAATTAAGTTGAGATTAAGTACTTACACCCTTAGACGTATCACCAATGATTAGGTCCTTTGAGTAATGCTTGGAGAATCTTCAATCCTTGGAAAGATCTTGATTTAAGGTTTTCATTTATTGATGTTGAGGTTCCTTTTCTTCTCTTGATGATTTGCCTTCATCATGGTCCTTATTCATCTCTCTTGTAGTTGACTCTAACTCCAATTTTTCAAAGTCACTATAAGATTATCAATAAAAGAACCTTTCCCCAGATCAAGTTTACTAGATTCATCAAACTGAATATTCATAGACTCCTCAACAACTATGGTACTCTTATTGAAAGCCCTATAGGCTTTGCTAAAGGTGGAAAATCGTAGGCAGATCACTTCATTTATTTTTGAATCAAATTTTACAAGATTATCCTTGGTATTCAAGATATAGCACTTGTATCCAAATACTCATAGGTATGACAACTTAGGCTTTCTACCATTCCAAAGCTCATAAGAGGTTTTATTAAGAATGGATCTTTTGAAGATACAATTTGTAATGTAACATGAAGTATTGATAGCTTCAGCCCAAAAGTAATTAGGCAATGAATACTCACTGAGCATAGTTCTAAGCATCTCTACTAGTGTTCTATTTTTCCTCTCTACAACACCATTTTGTTGTGGTATTCTAGGAGTTAGAAAGTTATGAAAAATTCAATTCTCTAAGCAATAAGATTCAAAAGATTCATTTTGAAATTCTTTTCTATGGTCACTCTTTATAAAAGAAATGAAGTAACCCTTTTTCATTTTGAACTATTTTTGCAAAACTTTTGAAAGCATCAAAGGTGTCATGTTTATGAGCTAGAAAGGATACCCAAGTAAACCTAAAGTTATCATCAACTAGAACAAGTGCATAATACTTTTCACCTAAATTAGCACTCCTAGTAGGTCCTATCAAGTCCATATGGATAAGTTGAAGAGGTCTAGATGTACTTACAATATTTTTTACTTTGAAAGAGGATTGTCATTGCTTTCTTATTTTGCGTGGTCTACATGTCTTGTCTTTAGAGAACTTTAGCTTGGGAAGACCTTCCACTAGCTTTCCTTTTAATAAGCTTTGTAGGAACTCCATGCTAGCATGTCCAAGTCTTCTATGCCAAAACCAAGCTTCATTACTAAGTGACATAAAACACTTGAAAGATTGGTTAGCCAAATTGTCTAAGTAAACTAGGTAGCTATTATCCTTCTTTTCACCCTTAAAGACTACCTTTTTATCCACTAAAGTGGCAACTTGACATTTTCTATGATCAAAAGTGACTTTATTACCCTTGCCACATAATTGATTTACACAAAGCAAGTTATGTTGTAAACCATCTATAAGTAAAACATCATCAATAAGAAAACAACCATTCTTACTAATAGTGCCAATGCCAATTACCGTGCGCTTCGTATTGTTTCCAAAAGTGACATTGTCATCTTCCTTCTCTTTTGAGGCCATGAATAGCTTATTGTCACTCGTCATATAATTTGATCATCCACTATCCACATGCTAATCGTTCACTTCATTGATGGTTGTTAAACAATCTTATGTAACACAAATAAATTTTTTTGTTTTAGTACCCAAACATACTTGGGTCCTAAGGGGTTAGGTTTAGAAGGATCCTCCAATTTAAGGTGAGCCTTCCTAATATAACAATGAATGTTAATATGACCAAACTTTATACAATAGTGACATTAGAGTTTAGACTTGTGAGTCTTCCTCCTATACATGGCTTTGGTATGAATAAGGGGATTTCTAATACTATGATGATGTGAGTGTGAGCATAAGCATAGATGGTTCGATGTAGAAGTGAATTTTTTATGTGTGTTGGGGTGAGCATGTTTCTTAGTGTAAATATATGCATGATTAGCCTTCTTTAGCATAGGCTTTAAGCCTTAAAGTGCCTTCCCTTTATCCTGACTTTTTCTTCCAACTACCTCAATACTAGATGTTTGAAGTATTAAGGCTCTAATGAAGGTTGTGAGTGAAGAATCCATTGAAGCCTAGACCATGTCTAACCAAAGAAGGTCTTTGAGATACAATAAATGTATCTAAAGATTCCTTCCCCTTATGAAACTTAGAGATGAATTTTATAAGTTCTATAACTTTACCCTTTAAAGAATCATTCTCCTTTCTCAAGAAGTTTAGGGGAAAAGATGATTTAGATAGACTCTTAATAGATTTCTTGAGTTCTTCATTAGAAGTCCTCAATTTACTTATAAGATTGTTTAAGGATTTAAATTCATCTTTTAGTTTGGAGCATTTTTTCTGGTAAGATTTCATTTATGACTTGTATTTGTTATATTTCATAGTGAGAGCTTCTAAAAGCTCATTATCTACATCATCTAATTTATCATATTCTTCATAAGAATGGGGTGAAGAGCTTACATCATTTAAAGAATCCTTATATGCCATGAAGCACAAATTTGTAACTTCCTCCTCTTCACTTGAGTTATTGTTCCAAGTTACTTTGAAGCTCTTCCTTTTCTCCTTGTCCCCTTTATTCTTTTTGTTTAATTTGGGGCAATCATACTTGATATGGCCTTGTTTGCCACATTCATAGCTTGTAACCTCACTCATTTTTTCCTTTAGGTTTAGAGTTTTTTTCTTGAAGTTCCTTCTATCTTTTCTTCTCCTTATCAGCTCCTTTGTTCTTCTTAAAAGCATGACCAGCTCCTTTTCTTTTTTGTTACTATCTTCCTCAGTATAAACAACCTTTGGTTCCTTTTCTCTTGATGAGTTAAGGTCTTCTTTTCTGGTTTGTCTGTATTGTCTCCTTGCCCTCTCATCTTCTTCATTCCTTTATCCTTCTTCAAGGCTAGCTCATGAGTTAGAAGCTTGTCTATGAGAACATTAGTTTGTACCTTTCCAATCTCTAGATTTGACTCTTGGATGTTGTAAATACTGGCATCAAATTTCTCAAGAAGTAAAGATTTAAGAATTTTTTAGTTTACCTTATGATTGGTGAGAATCTTTTCGAATTTCTTTATGTTTGTGATGATTAAAAGGAGCCTATTTGTCATATTTGTGATGTTTTCATTCTCCTTCATCATAAACAACTCCCATTTGATCACATACATCTCTAGCCTGCTGGACTTCACTAACGTAATGCCTTCATGGTAGTTTTCTAAGGCCTTCCATATCTCATGTGTTGTGAGGCAATGTTGGACCATTCCTATTTCTTCTTTTAATAGAGAACTAAGAAGGACTATCATAGCTCTCTTATTCCTTCCATTAGATCTCTTATGTGCTTCAACCAAATCTTCTCTTGGGATTAATTCATCACTTCCATCCACCACCTCAACGAGTTGCTTCCACTCTTTTGCTACGATGTCCCAAAGATCCACCACATCACTGTCCAAGAGAGCTATGATATTAGATTGATAAAGTCCATTATTTATGTCATAGATAATGGTCTAACTACATAATATAGAGCTCCAAACAAGATTGATGAAGTCCATTATTTAGACCAAGAGAGCTAATTTTCATGTCCAGAAATATAGTTAAACCATTATTTATGAAAATAAAATTTCCTATCTTTGTTTAGGAACATGAAATTTTACATGCAGTAACTCTTATATGCATTAGGCCAACTAATTATCATAAAGTTTCACCTTTATAATTGGTTTCTAACCAAGAGCCAAATATTTCCCATTTGAAAATTTTGGATGTATAGTTCATGTCCCTATTGCCCCTCGTCCATCGCATAAAAATAGGGTCGCAGAGGATAGTAAGAACATATATTGAATATGAATCTCCTTTTATAATTAAATATCTTGAGTCATTAATTAATGATGTTTTTATTATGAGATTTAATGATTATCATTTTAATAAGGCTATGTTTCCTTAATTGGGGGGGAGGGGGCAGCGGGAAGGGGGAAGGACAAGCAATTAGAGAAACAAATTATATGAAATGAGCTATTATTAAATCATCTTGATCCTTATACAAAGTAATGTGAATTAGAAGTTCAAAGGATCATTCATTTATAAAGTATAACAAACCAATTGCTAGATGCATTTTGCAATCCAAAAAGAGTTACTAAGTCTCATATACTAGTTAAAAATGCTCCAACTAGAATTGATGTCCTAATAGGACAATATGTTAATACTCTAGCAAATATGCCTATGGTATGCCAAAAATGTAGTAGGCCATTCAATTTCAAGGATAAGAATCTAAGAAAGAAAAAGGGAATAAATAAGCAAAATGACAATTTCAAAACTATTGATACTCTCCTAAATAGTCTATAATAGAAATAATTGACATTAAAAGTAACTCCAGAAGAGGTTTACACACCTGAAAATGATGATAACAAAGAGATTTCAATAAATTATTTCAATTCAAGGAAAAAATGGGACCGAAATAAAAAATATTATCGATAATATATTTTATAAGTGTTTGAGATTACAAAAGAAAATGATGACATTAAACCCAAGTCCAATAAATTTCAACATAAAGATGATTAGCCAAAATAGGAAGACATAATCCAAGTAGAATTAAATTTACTTGAAAAATGCCAAGTCTTTGAGCCCATTGGTCAAACACCTGAAAGTGTGAAGCCAACAGACTATAAGTGGGTATTCATGCATAAATGTAATGAGAAAAATGTAATTGTGAGATATAAAGCATGACTTGTAGCATAAGGTTTCTCACAAAGATCTAACATTTATTATGAGGAGACTTATTATCTAATTGTGGATGCAATTACGTTTAACTTTTTAATTATCCTGGCAAGTTTAGAAGGACTTCATTTATGACTTTTAGATGTTGTTAAAACTTATTTGTATGGACCACTTAATAATAACATTTATATGAAAGTCCTAAAGGACTAAAAATGCCTAAAGCATGCAATCAAAACCAAAAGAAATGTATTCAATTAAGTTACAAAGATCCTTGAATAAATTAAAATAATTTGGACACATGTGGTATAATCGTCTTAGTGAATATCTTTTGAGGGTTGGATATACTAACAATTCAATTTTTCCATGTGTTTTTATTAAGAAAACAAAATTTGATTCTGCCATAATTGTAGTTTATGTTGATGATTTGAATATCATTGGGACTCCTGAAGAACTGATAGAGACAATAACATATTTAAAAAATAAATTTGAAATGAAAGATTTATGGAAAATAAAATTTTGTCTTGGCCTACAAATCAGACATTTATTTGTTAGAATTTGTATTCATCAATCAGCTTATATTGAAAAGATATTAAAACAGTTTAATATGGATAAATCTTATGCAATGAATTCTCTTATGGTTGTTTGATCCTTTGAAGTGAAAAAGGATCCTTTATGTTCCCAAGATGATAGTGAAGAAATTCTTGATATAAAAGTACCATACCTTGGTGATATTAGTGCATTAATGTATCTTTCTAATTATACAAGATCTAATACAACATTCTCTATTAGTTTATTAGTAAGATAAATTTTTTCACCAACTCGAAGATATTGGAATGTTGTTAAATAAGTATTTGTTTATTTATGTGGTATGTCAAATATGAGTTTATTTTATCTATAAGACTCCAAGTCAAAATTAACTGGATATGTAGATATTGGATATTTATTTGATCCATAGAAAACTCAATCACAAATAGGTTTCTTTGTAACCGATGAATGAAGTAATATACACAAAAAGCTTTCTCTCTTATATTTTATATGTACTTTTCTATATTTTCTCTTTATTTATAACAATATATATATATATATATATATATATATATATATATATATATATATATATATATATATATATATAATACACTTAATGAATGATATAATGATATTACTCGTATCTTATCTTTAAAAAATACACAATCTTTCTAGGAAATTAAATTCTTATGTAATTAATGTTGCTCAAAATTCATTTTACGTATGTCAATATTATAGAGGGTCACATGCTACTAATTTTGCTAAAAGGGAAACCCTTACTCATAATAGGCTATATTCAATCTTTAATATTAATGTACCACTATTAATAATATAATTATCCATATCCGAGCTACTACATCCTGAAGCATAGTCACCTTAAAGAAAGTTCATTCTTAGAAGAAATAATGAAGAGGTGCAAAGATGAATGGGATGCTAAGAAGTAACAACAATCTATGGATTATCCTTTAGTTCCTATAGAGTATGAATTTTTATTTATAAGTACTTTCCAATGTAAAAAGCATCCATTCAGAGCCTAAAATTGGAAGCAACCTATGAAGCTCAATTACTTGTGCCTAAGTACTTTGATGATGATGGTTATTAGGTGCAAATTAGGTGCAAGTTAGTGCATACACAACTATGGGACAATATCAAATTGAACAATATTATGAAAGCCTAGAAGTGTCGCAAGCCATAGAAAAGAAAGAGATAGAGTAAGACACACTCCCACTTGCTTCATTTTAAGAGTCTAATAAAAATTGTAAGAGGACTTATGATATCACTATACTCTATGAAGAAACTAATTAATCATCTAATTTTATGACTTGTTTCTTAGTTGGATTCGAGGAACAAATGGAAGCTGAAGTATTTAAGATTGCACTCCCTCACCACTTAACTTATTAAGCTTGTATTGAGAACATAAGAGAAAGGGCAAAACCATCATTAGAGAACTCTCTTAAGAGGGAACCAATAAGAAAAAGAAAAGTTGAATTGAAGGATCTCTGCACTTTCTCTCACATTTAGTTGCATCTTTAATAGTGCAAAGCAAAAAGTTTAGTGAAGGACTATAAACAAAGTGTTGCTTAGGAGGCACTCCAAGGTAAAAGTGTTACTTAGGAGGCATTTTAAGATATATCTTTTTTATTTTTTTTGTTTGTAATGTGTGTTAATAATTATTCCCCTTTATTCTTAGTTTTTTTATTTTGTCTTTTGTATTTGTGGTGTACGTTTATAGTTGAAAGCAAGAATCATTAGAGTTGCATTAATGTTTTGAATATTCAAAGATAAAAGTGGTTATGCCCATTGGGGGAGTATTCTTATTTCTTATTTCTTTATTTTCTTTTATCTACAATATTAAGGACAATATTGATTTCGAGTATGAATATATTTAGGACAATATTGATTTCAAGTATGAATATTTTTTAGTATACCTCTCTTTAATTAATTATTTTTATGTATTTATTTCAATTTTAATAAAAATTTGATAATTTTTTAATAAATTTAAATTTTTAGATACTTAAAAAGCCTAAGGTAAATAGTACAATTATACTAATAAGAAATTTAAGTGTTTGAAAACTTATTAATTAGCAATTACTTAATAATTTTGTTTAAGTTTAAGAATATATATGCATAAGTCACTGCAATTAGTATTTTGTATTGTTGTTTTAGGAAAGTATATGTATATTAAGTAATTCTTAAAGTTTCTCGCTATTTCTAAAACTTGACATCTAATTTTTTGAGGTGAAATTTTAATCCACACTTAGTAAAGTGGATAATTTAGACATTATTTATTTTCACTTTATTTTAGTTTTTTAACCTACTTTTTTACATGTGATTATCCCTAGGTTATTATTTGAAGTCTTTAAATATATTTTTTAAGTATATAATTGTCTTTTTTTTGTTTAAATGCATTATCTTAAACCATTATCATGTTGTAACCTACCTTATTAAGAGAAACTTATGAATTGAAATAAGAAAAAATAATAAGAAACTTTTTCATTTCTATTGAAAAGTGTATTTGATGATTGTTGAGTTTAAACGGAAAGTTTAGAGTTCAATTATTATATGTATTATATTTTAAGGATTGCAATAGTTAATTGAATATGAAAATTTTATTTTTTATTTAAAACTGAGGATGGAATTAACCTGATTTGAATCAAACCATTTTCTTTTTGTCTAATTCAATTCGATTCTCCATTTTTTGTCCCAATTATCAAAATATCAAATTAGACTAAATGTGCTTAGTCCTACAATTATCTACTGTAGTCTTCACCTTGCAATAAAGTTCCACAATTCCATTTTGAGAGAATTTAATGGATTTTCTTTGAGATTATACAAATGAATAAACAAGATATTATCAAGTCATTTCTAACTAAAAACACTATTACTCTAATTGCAATATACTTTTTCTCTAACAAATTTGGAAAAAATCCATTCTATCTCACATTTCCATCATAGCGGCAAACAAGTTTTCCGAGCTTATGTTGGATTGGAAAAATTATCATTCCATCATAAGTCAATGATATTTCTTCCTTGATATTCTCAAAGACAAAGAACTATGTAAAAGTTGGCATGTGTGTTGCAAGCGTATGCATATATAATTTCATGAAATCAATCACTATCAAATAAAGGCACCTTATGCCATCTATGAGCCTATTTGCATAGAACATCTTATAAATGCCTAAATTCTCTTGAAGAGCTACACCTTTCAATAGTTCAAGAGAGAATTCACATCCTAAATCATAACCCAAAAATAATGATTAGTTATACAACTATCATTTCTAAGTAATAAAATGATAACCAATAGTAATGTAACTTTTAATCAATTAACCAAAAAATGAAAGAGAAAAATTAAGAAAAAGAGCAAGTTACCTAATGATGATTGTAATTTTCATGATCTTTTTGAAGTTGATTTGAAGTGCTTTTCAAATGATCAGATATATTAGGTTTCATCTAACTAATAAGCAAAAGGAATAGCCAAATAAGAGAAAAAAAAAAAAAAAGAATCTTAGATGAGGATGGAACAAACTACAAAAGGTAACCATAAAAATATCCCCAAATTCGTTATTTTCTCTTTAGCAAAATCTTCTCATTATTAACATTGAGAAATAGTTTGAAGTTTAAAATTATTTTTGGATCATTTTACCCTTCATTATAATTGTACGAGATTCAATATGGCCATACAAATGAAATTAAGAATCGTATTTCAATAATTTCAATCTTTTTTTTTTTTTTTGCTTTACAAAGTCTTATTACATTATTTTGTTTTTAAAGTGACAATGAATCATAAAAAATAATAAATTTTAATTCTCATTTAAACATAAATTTCTAAATGTTTGAGTAATTAGTTAACTATTTAATAAAAAAATATATTTAAGATATTTGGAATATTCAACATTGTGATATAACATTATTATTCAATCACATAATATGAGACTTAAGGACTATCATAATTTTATAATCCATACATTTTTAACAAATACATTTTTGTGTGGAATAAGCAAATCATTTTAAATAAAATGGAGAGACTATTTTTTACTTATACATATGCATTAAGTTGAATTAAATATTATTCTTTTTTGGCCTAATATTGTTAAACTCAATATTTTCAACTTTTGCAATTATATAAAAAATTTGAAAATAGAATATTATACGGATGTGATCTACCTCAAGAAATTATAACATGAACATTAAGAGCTTTTAAATTATCTGAAATAAAAATAGAAAAACTTTCATAGTTCATGTTGTCAACCAAATAGATAAATTTAAATTGGTATGTTCAAGTTTAATAAGAATAACTTTGAAATAACTTATTATATCTTCAAACTGCTTAAATTCCTATATTGAGTTTCATTATTAAGTTTGAGTTTATCATATGACTCAAAAAAACTTTGATAATAAATTATTAATTATTTTTCTACTTACCATCTTCAATTAAAGCATAATAATTTTTCACAACTATAGTTGTATCTACATTTTTATCAAATAAATCTGAATCACTATCTTGCAAAGTAAATTTAAGAATAATGAAAATGTAGTTAAATATACAATAAACTCTTAGATTGAGAAAATCATACATTTGGTAGTCTACCATTCTAAGATCCAAAGAACATCTAAATAAACTAATTATCTTTTCAATGTCTTAAAGAAATCTAAAAAATGGTCCTCTATGGTCTTTTTTTCTTTTTTTTTTTTTTTTGCTTTTTTCTCCTGTTCAAGGTACATAACAATTAACATGCACTGGATTACTAAGAATAACCATATTTCCAATCTTTAATACCAAGAAATCAACAATAATGTCATTCTTTCAAAGGATAAACAATAACTGATAAACTTTACAAAACTATAATAAAAACAAGATCGCTCTAGCTATGTCATGTAAGAATTCATCCTTACACAATTCATCATTTAGAGATGTGGCACCTATTATGATAAATAAAATTGATTTACTGCTATCAAGTATATTAAAGTATTGTAACAATCATCTAGGGTTAAACATGGGTCTCAGAGTAACTGAACCAAATCAAAGAGTTGAACTGGTACTAGTACTAAACTGAAAGTAGTTGAAATTTTTTGAAGATCATATCAAAATCAAACATAAAAAATTTTATAAGTATTAGATCAGTCCTTTACTAATAACCGACCAAGAGCTAAATTGACATTGACTTAAATTGATTTGAGCTAAAATCGAACTGAAAAACTGAATGTGTGTGTATAACTTAAAATATGGACATTAAATACTTTATGGATACTATAATTATTTGTCTTGGTAAATCATATATATTATAAATATAAAATATACTATATAGTTAAAAGTATACGTAGTTATAACCAAATATACAATATATAATCTAACTATAGATATTCAATATAAAAATTAACTATACATCATATTATACATTATTTATATATAATTTATAAATAAATTATTAGTATACTGACCTTAATTTAATATATTGCATCATTTTATTTTTATATAATAATATAATAATATAAATTTTTTTATGAGGAATATCTAAATTTATTTGAGTATAAAATGTAATTTGGATTGGATTATGCTTAGCCCTACAATTATCTACTGAGGTCTTTACCTGCAATAAAGTCCTAAAAATTCTATTTTGAAAGGAATTAACGGATTTCCTTTAAGATTATACAAAGGAATAACGCAAAATGTTATCAAATCATTCCTAACTAAAAATATCATTCCTCCAACTACAATATACTTTTTTTTTCTAAACTATTTGGAAAATTCATTGTCTCACACTTCCATCAAAGCAATAAACAAGTTTTTTGAGGTCGTGTTGGATTGGAATAATTATCATTCCATTAAGAGTCCAAAACGTTTCTTCCTTGATATTCTCAAGGACAAAACTATATTTTGTTTTATAAAATTGTATTAAAGCTGGTATGTGCGTTGCAGGCATATGCATACATAATTTCATGAAATTAATCACTATTAAATAAATGCACCTACTGTTATCTATGATCTTATTCACACAGAACATCTTATGGATACCTGAATTCACCTGAAAAGTTATATCTTTTAATAAATTGAGAGAAATCATGTTATATCACTAATGTAGAGACTTCACATCCTAAATCATAGTCCTAAAATAATGATTAATTGTACAACTATCATTTATATGTAGTATCATGATAATTAATAGCAATGTAACATTTAATCAATTAACCAAAAAAAGCAAAATAGCAAGTTACCCAATGATGACCATAATTTTCATGGTCTTTCTGAAGTTGATTTGAAGTGCTTTTCAAATGATAAAAAATATTAGGCTTCTTCTAACTAATAAGCAAAAGGAATTGTCAAACAAGAGATGAATAAAGAAAACATAAGAATACTTAGATGAGGGTGGAAAAAGTGGCAGAAAGTAACCCTAAAAGTATCCTATATTCATTATCTTCTCATTACCAGAATCTTATCCTTATTAATGTTAAAATACTTTGAAGTTCAAAATTATTTTTGAACCAGTTTTCCCTTCATTATAATTGCATGGGTTTTGATGTGGCCATGCATATGAAATTAATAATTGTATTTCAACAATTTCAATCTTTTATTTTCTCTAAAAGGTCTTATTACATTATTTTATTTATAAAATGACAATGAATCATAAAAAATAAATTTTAATTCTCATTCAAACATAAATTTCTAAATATTTGAGTAATTAGTTAACTATTTAAAAAATAAACATATTTAAGATATTTACAATATTGATTACTATGATATAACATTATTATTTAATCACATAACATGAGAATTGGTGACTATTATAATATTATAATCCACAAAATTTTAACAAAAACATGTTTATGTGGAATGAGCAAATCAATTTAGAATAATTTGAATAAAAAAAAGAGAATATTTTTTACTTATACATATGCATAAAATTGAATAGAATATTCTTCTTTTTTGGCCTAATGTGTTTAAACTCAAAATTATCAACTTTATGTAATTATATATAAAATTTGAAAATAGAATATTATACTAGTTTGATCTACCTCAAGAAATTGTAGTATGTGACGACAAGTAGCATAAACATTAAGGGCTATTAGGTTATCTAAAATAAAAGTAAGAAAACTTTGATAATTTATATTGTCAACCAAATAGATAACTTTAAATAGGTAATTGTTCAAGTCTAATAAGAATAACTTTCAAACCAATTATAAAATCTTCAAACTTATTGAGTTTCTATATGAGTTTTGGGTTTTATTGTTATGTTTGAGTTTGCAATATGGCCTAAAAAGTTGACAATAAATTAATAAAAATTAATGGAGTTTGTATTTCTACTAACCATCTTCAATTAAAGTATGAAAAATTTTCACAAATTTTCCACAACTACAACTATATCTATATTTTTGTCAAATGAATTTGAACCACCATCCTACAAAGTAAGTTTAAGAAAAATAAAAATGTAATTAAATATATAATAAAATCTTAGATTGAACAAAATATACCTTTGGGAGGCCCACCATTGATGGGATCTAATGGACCTTTGCATAAACTAATTATCTTTTTTTTGTCTTGAACAAATCTAAAAAATGGTCATCTATGGTCTACAACGTTTTTTGTTTTTTCTCCGATTCAAACTGTATACTTGCTTATCCATAATAATTAACATGTGTTCGATTAGTAGCAAGAACCACATCTCCAATCTGTGATACCAAAAAGTCAACAACATTGTTATCCTCTCAAAAGGTAAACAATGATTAATAAACTTACATAACTGCAACAAAGAAACAAATCACTTCAGTTGTTCATTCAAGAATTGATCCTTGCACAGATTATCATCTAGAGACATGACACTTATTGTGAAAATATAGTTGATTTATTGTTACCAATTATGTCAAAGTTATCATAACAAGTATTTAAGGCTAAGTATGATTCTCGGAGTAGTTGTATCAAACCAAAGAATTGAACTGATATTGGTACAAACCGCTCCCATTATGTCATGGAAGAATTCATCTTTGTGCAGAACATCATTTAGAGAAATGACACTGATCATGAAAAATATAGTTAATTTAAAGTCACCAACTATATCAAAGTTATAGCATAATTATCTGGGACTAAGCATGATTCTCAAAGCAATACACAACATAATTATATAACTTGATAATACATAATTTACATATTTATCATTTAAATAAATTTAGTATACATAAAGCATTTAATATCTATATTTTAAATTATGTGTGTGTGTGTGTGTGCACACACACATATACATATACATATTTTTAGTTCTTCAACTGAGCTTTAATTCAAGTTGGTTTCAATGTGGTTCTCAGTCCGATTAATAAACAAAGAACTAGACTTATAAATTTTTTTTAATTCAATTTGGGTCTAGTCTTCAAAAATGTTTTGTTCTTTTTGGTTTAGTACTAGTATCATTCAATTCCTTGCATTGGTTATATAAGATATAATTTCACTATGTATATATAATATACAGTTTAACTACACATAATATTATATATTAGTTCTAATTATATATAATTTATAAATATATTATTAGTATATTGAATTCAATTTAATATGTTGCATTAATTTGATTTTTACGGATAAAATAATAATACAAAATTTTTATGTGGGATATCTAAATTTATTTATAAAAATTTTATTTTTTTAATTTAAAACTTATGATCAAATTGAATTGATCTGAACCAGACCATTTTTTGGTCTAGTTCAATCTGATTATTCATTTTTTATCTCGTTTATGGTCCTTCAATTTTAAAAGGTCAAGATTTGATCATGTTCTATTGTTTTTTTCATGCTATGCCCTAAAATTATCTATTATAGTCTTCAACCTACAATAAAGTCTCGAAAATTCCATTTTGAAAGGATTTAAAGGATTTCCTTTGAGAATATATAAAGTAACATCATGAAATGTTATAATATCACTCCCAACTAAAAACACCACACCTCTAACTACAATATACTTTTTCTTTAATTTATTTAGAAAAATTTATCTTTATCTCACACTTTCACAAAAAAACAACAAACAAGTTTTTTGGGCAACTGAAAAATACATAGAATGCTGAAACAACTCAGTAACAAATGAACAAACATGAGGAATGGCATTATTCATAAGATGTTAGGGACAAAAGCTTGTACTAACCAAATGAATAGTTATGGACATAACGCAAACACCTTATGCAAGCTAAGTGAATTGCCCTATTTAAAAAAGGAACAACCTTATTCAATTCCAACTTGAAATTATCAAAGAGAAAAACCTTAGAAGGATTTTGGAATAGCCTTGTGCATGATGTGAATGACTTGTTCAATAAATTAAATAACCTATTCATAGGCCAAAGTGACTAATTTTCTGACAACTTTAAAAAGTGATTTTTCTCTCTACTAACTAGTTTTTATAGCCTACAATATAAACAATAACACTTTATATTTTACCTTTTAGACATAACCAATTACTTCTAACTCATCTCATACTTTTTTGAATGCTTTCATTTATAAATCTCAAGCTTTAATGGTTAAGATGGTTAAAATTGTAAAAGGTATTAGTTTGAATGTCTACAAAGAATGATTTTTTTTTTACATTATTTATAAATTTTTATATAAGGATAATAATGATAAATGTGTTTTATGCATAAATTTTGTTTTTTATTCTTAATTTAATTTATTAGTTTTAATTAATTTTATAGTTTTTATTTAGAAATAAGGTTTAAATAGACCTTTTGTGATCTATTGTGGTCATTTAAGCCCAATACTTATCAAAATCATATTACATAAATGCATTTTTGCATTAACCGTGCAAGAGACATGCTCAAGTAGAACAAAAACAAGGGTTTATGTGAACTGATTTTTGAAAATATTTGGCTTAAATGGCCATAAAAGGTTCAAAAGGGCCTATTTAGCCCCACTCACAGAGTTCAAAGGTCTATTTAAGACTTATTCCTTTTATTTATTTTTATTTTTTTAGTGGTTTAGGTTAACAACATGAAAAATATGTCCAAAAATAAAATCAGCTCCAATTGAGAAAGGGTTGTAGATCCACATAGTTTTTGAGAGATGCTATGAATTGTGCAAGATGAATTTAGGTATGCAATTCTATAAAACCAAATATATGTGTCTAGTTTAACACGTAAAAGATCTTGCATTATTTGGATATAAGAATAAGAAAAAATTACAAAAATATTGAAGTATATTCATATTCTAATAGCAAATAGAGTGATAAAATGTTTTGAGCTAAATTAAGATAAAGATTATAGAATTAAAAGTTTATCAAAACTAAGAAGTTATATAGGACATCTTGAAGTTTCTAAAGCAAAAAGAATCAAATTATTTAGTATTTTTTAGCTCTAAATATCACTTTCATAATTTGTTATAAGTTCAGAGGTTTATTCTATCAAACTTGCATAGCCTAGATGCAGGCTATGTAAACTTTAGAAAGGTGGATTGAATAAATTTGAAATAAATTGCATTACATGAATCTTGAACCTAAGGGTGGTAATTCATGTCATGTCATGTCTAATCACGTTATGTTAAGACACATGTATAACACAAAAATGTTCAATACAAACATGACATGTTTAATTAATCATGTCAAAATTTTCAACTCTAACGTGAACATATTTATGAAACATGTTACACGACTTGTACATGTCATGACATAAAAGTACATGTTTAACCTAAAAACACATAAAAATTTAAAAAAATTAATTTTTAACTAAAAAATATTTATATATGGAAAAAATAGAGACTAAATATTAAAAATCTAAGTAAATATAAGGTTGAATTTAAAGATATTTTTATATATAAACATATTTATTTAAATCATGTTTAAATGTGTTTATTTGTGTCATATATTACATGTTAAGTCATTAATCTAATCATATAATCGTGTTTAATCATGTCTATTGTAGTTAGGTAGATCAACCCATTTAAACCTATTTTTTTGTCGTGTCATAAACAAGTACTTGTTTATACCAAACTCAAACTCATTTAACTATGTGTCATGTCATATTGTTTAATAGAGTCATGTAAAAAATTGATAGCCCCACTTGAACCACTTGGATTCAAGCCGTATAAGGTTACACATCCTAGATATAGGTGATGCAACGAGTTTGATTCTCATCCTAAATTTTTCTATGTATATTAAATTTCAATCCTAACTCCTATATATACATCTTTTTAAGTTTTTTTTAAGGAGAATAAGTTAATTTTTAATAGCCAAACTTAAAATTACATAGTTTTTAGGTTTTAAAACATCTTTTAAAGAGAGAGACAGAGAGAGAGAGAGAGAGAGAGAGAGAGAGAGAGAGAGGGAGAAGTGAAATACTAGTAGAATTCAAAGGATCAAGTAGGGAGGAACTTATGGGAACAAATTGTAGATTCAATTGTTCAAAAAGAAAAAGAAGATTGAAGAGGACATCAAAAGAGTCTTTTTATTCCTTTTCCCCCCTCTTTTTCATCTTGTGATAATTGATTTCTATGTTATGGTTTATTCTTTTTGTTTGTGTTCCTTTAAATATATGCTAAAGTCTTAAACTTTAAGGTTAGGTTGTAATTAATTTATTTATATTAATGTTATGTGATGTTTATTCATATTTTGGTTTATCAACTGTGATTTTGTATTTTTATGCTTTAATGCATTGAATGATTAGCTACCATTGTCAATGATTTGTTATATTGTATTAAGGACCAAAAAGATATATGTAATAACTAGCCCATAAGGATGTTAACCCTTAAATTAGGTGAAGAGTAAATATATCCAATTGATTTATTATTACCTTTGCCATAATAATTATCATACAAAAAGTAGGACTTGATAAGTAACAGTTTAGTTTCTACTAGTATTTAATTGCTTGATATGGATTACCATGTCTATTAAGGGTTTTTTACCTAATAATTTTCAGTTGAATACTAAGTGATTGATTATTAGTGTTTAATTTCTATTGAGTAGAGGTTTGTTACTGGATTAAAACATGTTTAGTGTATCTTGAGAAAGAACACTAAATAGATTATGGTAATTTGACTTTCATATTGATTTTTCTAGTTATTGTTTATATTAATTTAGGTTAATAAATTATAAATTGGTGATGTCCTATAACTTAGTGTCTTTATCCTCTTGACTCAATCTTACTCCGATCTCATCATTTATTTTTCTAATTTTGTCACTTTAGTTTGGTTTTTATTTTTCTATTTTAATTATCAAATTTTTAAATAAAGTTAGGTCTAGCTAATTGTTATACCTAGCAATCACATCTCCATAAGAATGGTATTCTATTCATTATTGTATTACTTGTAATGACTCTCACACTTATAAATTTTATGCAATAAATTTGTGGTGCCATTAATGAGGAATATGTATCATTTTGCTAGTAGTGATACTAATTAGAAATAGTTTTATTTTAAACTTTGTTTTCATTTTTTTTCTTTCTTTTTTGAGTGTTTTACATTATTTCTTTTTAATTGATTATGTCTTTTATTGTGTTTTTATTTTTTTTCAGTCTACACACACACACAAATATAATGAAACCATTTATATCTTATCTTTAAAAAATACACAACCTTTCTAGGAAATCAAATTCTTATATAACTAATATTGCTTAAAATTCCTTTTAAATATGTCAATATAATGAAGGGTCACATGCTACTAATTTTTGCTAAAAGGGAAACCTTCACTCATAATGGGCTATATTCAAACTTTAATATCAATGTTTCACCATTAATAATACGATTACCCATATCCTAGGAATTAAGCTATAAAGCTCAACTAGTTATGCCAAGTACTTTAATGATGATGGTTATTAGGCACAAGTTGGTGCCAAGACACCTATAGGAGAATATCAACTTGAACAATATTATGAAAATCTGGAAGAGTCACAAACCATTGAAAATAATGAAATAGAGTAAGACACTTTCATTTGCTTCATTTTTAGAGTCCAATAAAAATTATAAGAGAACTTAAAGTATCACCATGCTCTATGAACAAACCAACTAAGCATCCAATTTTATGGTTTGCTTCTTAATTGGATTCGAGGAACAAATGAAAGGTGAAGTCTTTGAGGTTGCACGTCTCACCACTTAACTTATCGAGCTTGTATTGAAAAAATAAGAGAAAAGGCAAAACCATCATTAGGGTACTCTCTTGAGATAGAAACAATAAGAAGAAGAAAAGTTGAATTGAGGGATCTCTTTGCAATCTCACACTTTCAGTTGTACCTTCAATATAGTAAAGCAAAAAGTTTAAGGAAGGACTATAAACAAAGTGCTACCTGGGAGGCACTCCAAGATAAAAGTGTTAATTGGGAGGCACTCTAAGATATATCCTTTTTTAATTTTCTTTTGCTTATAGTGTGTGCTAATAATTATTCTTCTTTATTTTTATATTGTCTTTTTGTATATGTGGTGTATGTTTATAAATGTTGAAAGCAAGAATCATTAGAGTTGCATTAATATTTTGAGCATTTAAGTATAAAAGAGGTTATAACCATTAGGGAATTTTCTTGTTTCTTATTTCTTTATTTTCTTTTATCTATAATATTAAGGGCTATATTGATTTCAAGTATTGATATATTTTAGTATATGTGTTTCTTTAATTAGTTATTTTTTTCTTTATTTCAATTTTAATAAAAAAAATTGGCATTTTTTAATAAATTAAAATTTTTAGATACTTAAAAAGCTTAAGATGAATAATATAATTATACAAATAAGAAATTTAAATGTTTGAAAACTTTTTGATAAGTAATTAATTAATAATTTTGTTTAAGTTATTTTAAGAATATATATGCATAAGTCATTGCATTTAATATTTTGTATGGTTGTTTTAGGAAAATATATGTATATCAAGTAATTCTTTAAGTTTCTCACTAATTCTAAAACTTGACATCTAATTTTTTGAGGTAAAATTTTAATCCACACTTGATAGAGTAAATAATTTAAAAATTATTTATTTTCACCTCATTTTAGTTTTTTGACTTTGCTTTTTACATGAGATTATCCATAATTTATTATTTTAAGTCTTTAGATATACTTTTTGAGTATAAAATAATTTTTTCTTTGTTTAACTACATTATCTTCAACCATTGCTATGTTGTAACCTACCTTATTTAGAGAAACTTATGAATTGAAATAAAAAGTAATAATAACATGAAACTTTTTTATTTTTATTGAAAAGCGTATATAATGGTTGTTAAGTTTAAAAGGAAAAGTTTGCAATTCAATTGTTATGTGTCATATTTTAAAGATTGCAGTAGTTAATTGATTTTGAATCTTCACAAATGACATTATTGATTTTAAGTTATATATATAATAAAAAAAAATGAAATATCTCCCAAGTATTCAAAGAAATAACAGGGAAGATTATAATTAATGATAAATAAAAGGAATAAGCTTTGAGCTTTAAAAGAAAATAAGCATTGAACTTTAAAAGAAGTTATGTTTGATAAGAAAGTATTGAAAATTCAAAACAATACATTTATAAATGATTGCTTATTCAAATATAGCAATTTAGTTTTATGCTTAATTTTTATTATTGTGATTTATACATAAAAAAGTGATATGATGATTGAATCAATATAAGAAATTGAAAATTCTCAGTTATGTTTGAGATAATAAGAGTTGAAGATTGAAATTCCCATGAGCTTAGAAAGCCCTATTCATTCAAGTATCTCTTGTTGTTGTTTATCTTATTTCTTTTATTTTTGTTTAGTCAATACCCTTAGTTTAATATTGTAAACTAAGTGAATACCCTTTGATCCTTTTGAAAAGTGTGAAATTATATTAGTGGGATTGATTGAATGTTTTTGCCTATGAAATTGTTAGAATTATTAACTTAAGAAACTAAAGAATTGCTAATATGTATATGCTTTGTCTAAAGTGCATCAAGTTAAAAGTTATCGTGGCTTATATATATATGACTTAGGTAGTTTATGCAAAAATATTAATTCATGAGCTTTGAGATTAAAATTTAAGCATTTAAAGTTATTATATTAGTTAAAGATATAATTTATTTTAGGATTCATCAATTTAAACTTTATTATGATTTTTGTATTAGTCATAAATAAAATGAAAAAGTGCAACTAACCCAATCAACACTTGGGTTAGTTAATATTTCATCTCTCACTTATTTCTCATAAACCTATTGCCTCATTCAAGTGGCTTTCTACTTTGCATTCAACTTCTTCCTCTTTTTCCATATCTCCTTTTTTATCCTCTAATGATACTAGATGTCATTTATTTAGGTCATTGTAATATAGCTCAATGTTGCATCGAATCATGATACACTATAGGATTGATGCCCATATTCAAATGAAATGTTTGTTCATTATTCATCACCATTTTAAAGTTATTCATTTTATATTAAATCTTAAAGAATACCACATGCTTTTTAAGAGCTATTGCTTAATTGGAAGTGCTCACTAAATTAGTTCTTTTTTATTCTTTATTTTGTTTTCCCTTACTAGGTTACCTACACCCACTACATTAGTCTTAGTGTTAACATGGGCTAAGCCCTTCTCTTGTTGGACTTGAACATTTAGTCTCCTACCCTTCCCTCCTATATGGCTTATATCATTAAAGCCTCATTTATCCTTTGCTCATTAAGCTTAGGCTATCATTCAAGCATTCCTCATTTAGTTCATTTAAAAGCTCAAATGTCCCTTCCTTACCTTTTTCCATATCTACTCTCTTATCTTTAAATATTTCTCTTAAATCCTTTATGGATTTAAATTTTAACGTCTAATATGCATTTGATTTCTGCCTATCTACTTGCTTGGTACCATATTTGATGGATATTCTCTTAGCCAATATCTATAGATCATATTGGTCAATAATCTCATTACTCATAAAGCATTTTTCCTAAGTTGATTAGATGGTCACTAACCACTTGGGCTCCATGATTGGCTACTTTGGTTGTTGATCGCTCACTAGGACTATAGTCATTTAGAACTCCACAAGTTTCAACCACATGTCCATATTTACCATGATTGAAACAAACTAAATGGATTCCCTCATATTGTACTCTTCAAACTCATTTGCATCACTGAAATTTAGAAATTAATGGCTCCATCAAGTCCAACTTGACATACAAATGTGCAAACCTTTCTCTTGACACCTTTCTCGTATTTTGATTAATTCTCAATGGTCTTCTTAGTTTTCACCCCAACTTTATTAGGAATTAGTTATCATAATATTCCATAGGCAAATAAGGAATTCTTACCCATACAGTGGTGAAACCAGAAATTAATTTTAAGGGCTCACTGTCAAATATAAAATTTTTTTGGTACAATTAAATAAGTATTTATATGAATTTGTAACATTTTTAATTCACAATAAATCAACTAGGATTTCTAATTCACAATTTATAATATATTCTTAATTTAAATTTTCTATTTCTAAATTAAAGTTCCCGATTCACAATTCACAATATACTTTTAATTTAAATTTCATATTTCTAATTCATAATAAATCAATTATTATTAATTTATTTTAATAAATTTTCTATTTTTAATATAAATTGACAATAAATCAATTAGGATTTCTAATTTAAAATATATTTTTAATTTAAAATTTGTATTTTTAAATTAGAGTTTCTAATTCACAATTCAAAATATATTTTTAATTTAAAATTTCTATTTCTAAATTAGATTTCTATTTTTAAATTCAACAAGTTCACAATTTTTAAGAAATATGAAAAAAGAAGTGAATGATATATTTTTAATGTAAAACTTAGTGAATTGAAATATAAAAATTCTTAATATTTTTATGTCAAAAATTGATGAAAATTAAAATTTTGAAGTATAATTTAAATATTTTTTGGTAGAAGAAGAGATGAATGAGTGAGGAAAGGATAAATATTGAGTTTGGGGGGGTGGGGCGAGGGTGGGCAGGTTGGGAATGTGCTTATAACTTTTTTTTTTTTTTAATGTTCAAAACAACATTGTTTCAGTTAAGAGAAACAACATTATTTTATTAATATTAGAAATAAAAAAAATTAAAGATTCAGGAGGGGGCTTCTTCAACCTTCAGCTCCCTCTCCCGAATCTCTCTCCTCCATAGCAGGAACTGAGGCCCCTGCTAACCCCCCCTCCATCAACTTTTCATCGGTGGCCACAGGGGCTTCAGCCTATACCAACCTCGCCATTGTACCCATGGAACACCCTGTCAATAGTAGCTGTAATAGGATTAAAGTTAGGCTTCTTTGTAAAAAAAAAAAAAAATCAAACATTTGTGAGTTTTGATCATTATATCTAATTTTTTAAAATCTAGCCAATTATCTAAATTTACAAATTTCTTGACAATTATGTCCAATTTATAATTTTGATTAAAATTGAATAGCATTTCATAACGTGGATGACATATTAGATTATATTTTAAATTTTTTGTCATATTGCCAAAATATTTATAAATTTTGCTAAATTAGTCAAAATTTAAAATATTGAACATAATAGTTAAATAAGATTTAAATTTTTTTTACCAATAGACCTTAAAGTTAGCATGCCATTGCTTTACTATGAGATAATGGTTTGATGTTATATGTGGACACTCTTTTAACACAAACTCATAATCAATCTAAATTAAATTTGATTAAAAAGAAATCATTATTTAAGACTATCAATTGTATTAGACACATAATCTATTAATCTTAGTTAAGCTTAAATAAATATAAATAAACTCAAAATTTATCATTAAGGGTCTATTTGTTTGATAAAAAAGAACTTTTTGGAATATAATTTTTACTTGTTTAAATGTTTGGGATGCTCAAAAGAAATTAATCCATATAAATTATTTTTAATAAAAAGAGAATTAACAATAAGAAACTATTTTTTTTGAGACA
The DNA here is from genome assembly GCA_949677035.1 of Omphalea diandra. Lineage (NCBI taxonomy): Eukaryota > Viridiplantae > Streptophyta > Magnoliopsida > Malpighiales > Euphorbiaceae > Omphalea > Omphalea diandra. The sequence continues at coordinate 17,240 of CATIWR010179035.1, read as the reverse complement.
TTTTTATTAGAAAATCATGTTTAATTATCAAAATCATTTTGCTATTAAACCACCATGGTGTGGATATACAAAGAGGGAGGAAGGCACATGAAGATATATGCAATAAATGGTTATTCAACAACTCATCCTCTTTCTCAAAAAAAAAAAAAAAATCGACACATCCTCTCTCTCTCTATATATATAATTATTTATTAATCTAATTATTTAAGAAATAATTTAGATAAAAAAACAAATAAGTTATTTATCACATAAATGATTTAATTAAAATAAATAAAAAATATTAAAAAATTACAAAATATTTTTTAGAAAAGATTAAAATAATGATAAATATAATTTTAAAAAATAGTGTAAACTAAATAAATATTTTAATTATATTAAATACTATAAATATATTAAATAGTCCAAGTTGCTTCATCACCTAACGCTTAATGTGAGCAAATAGACAGTTTGATCGGTTTGATTCTATTTTTTATCAAATTTTAATAAATTAAAATTTTTATTATTATAATAGAAATGAACTGACATTTTTGAAAAAATTAAATCAATCAAACTGATTAAATCGAAATTTATGTGTCAATAAATCAAATCAAATTGATTTTATAAAAGTTTGGTTCAGTTCGATTTGTTTCAATTAAATTACATGTATTTTAAATTTAGTTATATTCAAATTGATTTGATTTATTTAATGCTTCAATTAATTCGATTTTTCAGTTTTTTATCTAAAAAATCAACCTAAAAACTAAAAATTAATTTTTTTAAAATTATAACTGAACAAACTAATTTTATTAAAAGTTCAAGTCAAACCGAACCGAATAAGTTCGGTTGGGTCGGTTTTTGCTCACCCCTACCGAACGCCCTGACCCTACGCAAGACAAACAAAAATGATGTGGATGACACAGGAGAGGGTAAGTGGCTATACCAACTTCTGTAACATAACCTCCATAAGCACACAATACCAACCCCAAACTTTCTCCTTTTGGTACTCAATTTTTTACTACTTCATTCGATGGCTTCTTCTTCTCTTGCGTCAAAGTCCTTCATCGGTTCTTCATCCCTCTCTTCTCTGCCGTCCGATCTCAAGAACCTCTCCATCTCCACCTTTCGGATTTACTTCCGCCCTCGGTCCCCCAAAAAACTCCGTGAGTTATTTGTTTTGATACTTTTGTGGTCAAATAGTAGCAAAGAAGATTAATTTTAGAAAAAAACGTTGTTTATTTTTGTAGTGTCCATTGTTCAGTTATCATTATAATTTGAGCTGAATTGCAATTGTTTTTCTCTAACGTATTAGAGTCTCTCTCACTATAGAGAAGGAATAAAGAAGGGTTTGTGGACCTACATAATGTAATTATAATCAAACTGTGGTAGAGATTAGCAAAAGATTCAAACTTTTCTGTTCTTCTAGTTTTGTCCAATCGAATTGGTTAATTGGGGATTCAAAAAATTTTTTTTTTGAAGTTTGTGTTATTATGATGGTCTCATATTGTGCAAATCTGGCTTTTTTATGTGCATGACTTGAGGATTGAGTATTTTTTTGGCTGTTAGTGTGTCTTATATGGGGTGTCGAAGATGACCGCTTTTAGGTCTTTAGGTAGTTGTGATATCTTGTGTGTGTTGAGGTGACTTACAGTTCGAATTATTTTACCATTGAGCGGTGTTGCATGGACTCCAGGAATGTGGTACAATACTTGAGACCACATACTACTAGGTCTCAATTGTGTGGACTGAGAAATTGGATTGGTTTTACATAGAGAATCAATCATGGAAAGCTTGATTGAGACAGACATGAGATATCTCGTTCTGAAAGAGAAATGCTATTGGTTTTAGAGAGAGAGAGAGAAAGAATACCCTGGATATAGAGTGAGAATTTAAAGATTTCAACCTTAGATAGAGAGGGATAACTTCGTGTCTGTGTGTACTTGCTTGAATGCGCACAGGTGTGTGGGCGTGAGAGAGACCCTGAGCATAAGCCACATTCATGAAAGTGCTATATATGGGATTGGCAACATGGCTTTTAAAAGCATCTTAGGTACTGAACAAGAACTTTGGGTGCTGTAGAAACTAATTGAGATAATTAATATAGAAACTGTATAGCATGTGAAATTGGGTTTACTGTATTTGCCAAAGCTTAGGGTTTGCTTTCTAACTTTTGACCTGCTCACAGCAGAAATACATGCAGCGGGAAGTACATTTGGCACTTACTTTCATGTTACAACCTATGGAGAGTCGCATGGAGGGGCTGTTGGTTGTATAGTTGATGGATGCCCTCCTCGGATCCCTCTCTCAGAAGCTGATTTGCAAGTAGATCTTGATAGGAGGTAATCCGGGAGCTTGTCTTGAAGTAGAGCTCCCTGTATCATGTTATTACTTTATGATGTCCCAGTTAGTTGTATATATGGAGATATAATGTGTTTCTTATGTGCATTGGAATTTATGAATGCTCTATGGAGTACGGAATAACTGTTTGAGTTTTGCAGGAGGCCAGGACAAAGTCGAATTACCACACCTAGAAAAGAGACTGATACATGCACGATATATTCAGGTGTCTCTGAAGGTTAGTTCTTGTCAGCATTAAAATCTGTATCATTTTTTTTTTAATGTTCTGTTCAGTATGAACAAATCGCTTCTTGTGTTCTCTTTCAATGGGCTAATATCCAATAACGAATTGCAGGAATGACTACAGGAACACCCATCCATGTGTCTGTACCCAATACTGATCAGAGAGGACATGTGAGTATCTAGATGCTTATGTGATAGTAGGTTCAGAGATGGAAAATCTAAGTGGTAATTTCCAATCTATTGATTAGAAAGTAAGTGTAGTGGTGTTCTATACTGTTTTTGTAAATGCAGTTGTAATCAACAATTGGGACTAACTCCTCCTACTTAGACATATTTAAGAGGTCAAACTGGATATAGCAGTTGCACTTTTATCTTGCATAGATTACAGAAATTATTGTATAGTATTTTATTACTATTTCAGACAGGCCTACAAACTCGGGCACTCAGAAGATTTTACTATTATATCATTGGATTTTCAGGATTACAGTGAAATGTCACTAGCTTATAGGCCTTCTCACGCAGATGCAACTTATGACATGAAGTATGGTGTCAGATCAGTGGAGGTAACATCTTTAACCATTAGTGTCATAAATCTACTGGCAGCATTAAGGAAACTCAGATTTATCTGGATCTTAATGAACTTCCATTTCTAATTGAAGGGTTTGGGTAGATCTTCAGCAAGAGAGACTATTGGAAGAGTTGCATCGGGAGCTATTGCAAAGAAGATTCTCAAGCAATTTTCAGGAACTGAGGTATGTTCATTTGTTTTGGTTCAGAAAGTGTGCTCTTTGTTGTCATTTTTGTTTCCTTTTCCTGTAGGGGGGATATATGTATTGTTGCTTATCTGCATTTTCTTGTTAACTGGGATGTCATGTTTGAATTTTACTAATATGTTTGGCAGTTGGATGGTTGTCTGCATATTGCATTTGATACTCTGTGTCCATGAAGCATGGACATCATCGGGGTATATAAAGATGATTGACTGGAAGTATATGAATATGGTTGTATGAAATACACAAAAAATAAAGAAATCTAATAGTGTATTAGTATCCCTTTTTCATTAAATTGTTGAAGTGGCATCAGTTTAGTCAAACTATGTTCTGTCAATTTTTCTTTTAACTTATATTTTAATTTTCTATCCTAAAAGGTATTCAAACTTTTAATGTTTATTTAATGTGACCTACAATTTTATGCATGAAAGTGGAAGGTTTTTAGCATTGATACATTAGGGATGCGTCACTTGAATTAATATATCCATGCATCATAGCTCCTTGACAAAGTGGCTTATGGACTCATTCGTGAGTTTAAATTTGATTTATTAAGTTTTCACATGAAAGTAGTAACTTTACATGCTCATTTAAATGTTGGCACATGAAGGCCAATAATTTCTGTTTGTGAACACCCATCTGCTGGTTGAAAAATTCTCTCTAGACTACTTGTGGGTCTTTGTCATGGTTTTATCTAGTTTATTACTAATTTCACCTATAAAGTATGACATCATCTGCTAATGCGAGATGCTTATGTCATTTTCCTACAATGTCTTGTCTCAGATTCTTGCTTATGTCTCTCAAGTTCACAATATTGTACTTTCTGAAGATCGGATTGATTATGATTCTCTCACATTTGATCAGGTATTGCTTCTGTTGCCATTTAGGTCTTAGTAGGTTCTCCTCAACCGGCAATTATTGTGGGAATGATGTCCCAGCTCATGGGAAGGTGAATCTGTAAGAGGTCGTACCAATTATGAGAGTGCTAGTTATCTAATGAGCTAAATGAAATAGCCCTTTTGAACAACCTCTCTTTTCTGGCACCCCATTAATTTAAATTTTGGTCATTTCCCTGCTAACTCTACAATGTCAATTAATCTAAATCTGAAAACTCAAGTTTCACCTTTTGGGAAATTCTCTTACTAGCTTTTAGTTAATCTAAATAGGGCCTGATATAACTGGAAGTTGCCGAAAAATTTTGTGTTTGAGTTTCAACTGAGTTGGTTTATTTGTAAAATTGATCATTTAAATGAAAAGGCACTCGTGCTATTATCCATTTGTGGGCTTTGCATATACTCATATGTATATATTTTAATTGATGCCTGAAGTCAACATTTCATGTGCAACTTACTGATGTCCTATGTGGCTGACTGATGGCATTCCTTATCAGAATGTGTTCAACACAATTGGTTATTGATTGATGGCCTGCAATTTCAGGGTTTTTTTTTTTTTTTTTTTTATGTAAATATACAAAATCATATGTGCAGCCCTTCCATCCCCCCCTCCTCCTTTTCTTTTCTTTCTCTCTCTTCCTTTGTGTGTGTGTGTGTGTGTGTGTGTCCCTGATGAATATTGGTGAAAGTTGTTATTTTGATAATTTTTTGTTTACCCTAGATTGATCCATATAAGTCTTAGGAATAACCCTTTAAATTGCAGTTTTTTTTGGGCTTTGATATGTACATGGCAGCATCATATGTGTCTTTTATTGTTTTAACTTTTCAGGCATTGACTATTTGCTTTTAGTAGTATTTATCATTTTTCTCCTTTAACTCATTTTGGTTTGGTTCCTGCTAAATATGGAATCAGTTTTCTCCTGATTTTCTGATTTTTTGTTATTTTCAATGGCTCTCAAATAATGAATAACCATTATCCTGACTATGCATGTGTGAAAACTGTAACAGATAGAGAGCAATATTGTCAGATGTCCAGATCCTGAATATGCGGAAAAGATGATTGCAGCCATTGACACAATCCGAGTAAGAGGGGATTCCATTGGTGGTGTGGTCACATGCATTGTTAGGAATGCCCCACGAGTAAGTTTTAACTCTCTCTCTGTTTTGTGTCTGCTTGCATAGGTGCATGTAGGCATACAATTGTAAATGGCTATGTTCTTTTCGGGTGGCATATATTGCTAGCATTTATGATTTTTTGGTGGGTGCATGTATGCATTTTCATTAATGATGGATGTATCACGAGTCAGTTCTTCATATTCCGTGTTCTGTAAGAATGTTCTGCAGACATTTGCTCAGGATTAAAATCTGTAATTGTATTGTAGGGACTTGGTTCACCAGTTTTTGACAAACTTGAAGCTCAGCTGGCTAAAGCGGTCATGTCACTGCCTGCAACAAAGGGCTTCGAATTTGGCAGTGGATTTGCAGGTTAAGAACTTGGGGTGCTCTGAACTATATTTGCCTTAATTTTTCCCAGTTGATCTTGCTGACCATAGAATGACGACTCAGAATGATATCATCTGCATCATGTTTGTTTTTCTATTGTATTCTGTAATCTTAGTCTCAATCTTAATGCAAGTCAATGTTCTTGCAGGCACTTTTTTGACTGGCGGTGAACATAATGATGAATTTTATATTGATGAACATGGAAAAATCAGGACGAGAACAAATCGTTCTGGTGGGATACAGGTGCGTGTTTTAATGCTGGATCTGTTGTTTGTCTTCTCAGTTGAGGTAAATTAATTAGAGTAGCTAAAGAAGCTCATGCATTGCACTTGATTTTCATTTTCCTAAATTCATCCTTTTATGAATTTCATTTTCTTAGTATTTCAATATTATTATATATTTATTGCAATATATTTATTCCTTTGCGACTTATATAAGGTTCTATTGAACCACTTCTAAATACCAAAATGTTAATAATCCATTTTTTTCTTCATTCCAAAAGCATCAATTGTAGTAAAGTCACATGAATATTTCTTCAATTCTATTATTATCTATATCTTGTTTGGCATCTTGTCTATATAAACCAAAAAGAGATTTACAATATAATAATGTATAATAAGTAATCAATATGTAAATACAAAAAGAATAAATCAATTGCCAACAACTGCCCTAGAATAGTTCTCTCATCTGAGTCAAAGAGTGACAGTATGAACTATTTCAATAACTAGCCCTAGAATAATTCTTCCATGTGAGCAGCATGAATGGTAACCAAAAACAAAAATGCAATGAATTAAATTAAAAATGAAATAATAGAAGGCAAATGAAGAAAGAATTTGTGTCTTTTGTGTACCTTGACGATTTATATACCATTATGTTGATTTACAACATGTTGCACATGATTTATTTTTTTCTTACGCATGAAATTCTTTTTATTTTCATTCTTTTATATATAAAAAAGTTTTCAACCATACAATTACTTATTTAACATTAATAATAATTTGTAACTAAATTTCCTAATTTAGGATTTTCTTATAAATTAAAAATCTTTATAAATATGAGCTAATTTTTCATATTTTCAGATTTCATTAATAATTTCATCTTAGTTCTTTTTCAATCTTATTTAAGTATTCTAAATAAGAATTGCTTATTTTTTCACTAAATGAAATTAAAAGTCTAATTATAAATTGGCTTAATTTTTGTGAAATTCTCAATTGTACCCAAAGTTTCTAATTGAATCAATTATATTTAAATTTTGCTATAGTTGTTTTAGTCGTAAAGTTAAAAATCATAATTTAGTAAAAATGTACTTTTGTACTAAGTTATCTCTTATACTTTTTTAATTAGTTCAACCAAACTCAAAATTAACTATACATCTTAATTAACATAATACTTTTTTTTATTAGTTTAATAAAACTTTCATTGAAAATATGAAAAAATATTTTGTATTTTTACATGATAAACAATAATTCTATATTTGAATTTAAAAATAAACATTTTAATGTTCTAATCCCTAGAATCTTCCCTCTCTCTGTAAAAATTCCATAAAGATTAATTTTCATCAATTTTATGTGATAAAAGCTTATTTCAACCTTTAAAAGAATACATTATTAAAAAATTTTTTTAAAAAAAACTCAATTGCATAATATAGAACAGGAACATTTTGAAAAAAATGTCTTACAAGAAAAAAAATTTAGGATTTTTTATTTTTATTAGCTTAGTGTTTATGGTTTAAAGATATAAAATAAATTTTTATCTTTTAAAATATAAAAATTAATTTATTATTAATGAAAATAATAATTATTATATAAAAGTAGAAACAATCTTTTTTATTTTTAATGGAAATTAGATTAAATTGAGCTAAAAATTAAAATTTTATCTTAATTATACTCTAACGTTAATCTTGGATTTGATTAAACAAATTGAAAAAGAATAATGGGTAATTTAGTACAAAAATTTTACTAAATTCTGACTTTGGATTTGGATACAATTGGAGTCATTGTAGCAAAATTTGGATATAATTGACTTAATAGAAGCTTTGGGTACAATTGAAATTTCATGAAATGGTTTGGATTATTAAGCCTTATAAATTATTTCTCTTTGTTTTGCTCAGCACATTCACATGCATTTATTAGTTTTGATACTTGTGAAAATATTATGGAAGTCATTACTCTAAGTTTTACTATTAATATAACAAAAAGATAATAATAAAAATTTAATTACTTGATATCTAATTCTTTTATAGTGATTTTGAATTAACTTTTGTTGAAGATGGGAAACTTGATTAATTTTGGTACCATTAAACAGCTAATAGACTAAAAATAAAATATACAACAATTAATTACTTGAAGTCAAATTAGTATTACTACAATTATACATAAATAATAATTGCAAAATTTGCTAATTTAAAATTATGAACACAAGACAAATCAAACAACAATCATCTCTGAAAGTTTAATTAAAAATTAAAAATGAAAACTCACTTTAATATTCATCCAAAATGCTAATTGGTTACATGCAATAATATTAATGTTGCTATCTCAAGACAAAATTTAATGATCTTATAACATCATTCTACAAAGAACAGAGAGAGAGAATACATGTAAAAGCAAGTGTAGGACTTTGAAAATTAATACTAGTTAGTCTAAAACCCAAAGAGAGCAAATTTTGTGATTGATGAATTTATATAAATAGTTTTATTAACTTGCCTTGTCAAGGTATTTCTTTTTTCTTTGTTATGCTAGAAACGTAAAGAATTTTAATACTTAATAAGTTTTCCTAATGAACTACTAATATAGAAAATCAATGCAGTAAAGTGAAGTCCAAAAAAGTAACCTGATTCATTCACTTACATTCTCTAGAAATGGTGATTGCAAATCTGTAAAATGGTTTTTGATTGGTTATAGGGCGCGACGAAATTATTAGAGACATTATTGGCATTGGGTACACTTGGCATTAGGATTTGCAATACTATCCCTTTTAGATCTGTATACTTGGTACAAATATGTTAATAAATTAACCTAACCGTTCTTTGTTTTTTTTTTTTGGTTTGTTTTACGTGTAATTATACATAAGTTACGTATAAATTAGGATTTTTCACCAAATAATCCTATTATATATAAGCTTCCTATTTTTTGTTTATTTACTGAATACCCAAATTAACCACGAAACAAAATATTTTTTCATCCATTCAAATGCCCCCCCCCTTTTGTACATATCTATATATATAGATATTCTTGGTTGAGCATTGTGGTTTATTGAGATATTTGTGTTGAATGAGCAGGGAGGAATATCTAATGGTGAAACCATAAAGTTGAGAGTAGCATTCAAGCCAACAGCTACAATAGGAGTAAGTACTGGGTTTTTTTTTTCTCCCCTTTTGTGTCCTTCAGTGGATACGCACGTGTACACTCATGGTACGTATATTTATAGATCTGATTAATTCATGCAAGGATCATTTTTTGTAATGCTCTGGTTACTATGTTATATATAGTGATTTGGAGGGGGTTAATGACTTTTCTGTTGAACCTTCTTTCATGCCCTTCATTCACAACTTTTGCTGAAGATATCTCTGGCATGATCGTTATTTACCTTGCCTACAACCCTGTGTGCATCTATGCCATAAAACTGATTAGCATGTTTTATTTCTCTTGTGAGTTGATTTAGTTTCTGAGAAGAATATAAAATTTTTGGAGTAAATTTCATTTTGCAGGTGACTTTCCTATGTATATGGGAATTTTTCAAAGGTTTTGAGTGAAGTTCTATAACTGTCTTAATGTTGTTTGTGCAGAGGATACAACATACCGTGACTAGAGATAAAAAGGAGATAGAATTACGGGCTCGTGGTCGCCATGATCCTTGTGTTGTCCCACGAGGTATGTCCAACAATCAATTAATACTCTTGAAGACATGTTTGGCATTGCTTGGAGCAGAAACTAGAAGAAATCTTTTTTGTTAATTGATAATAGATTTTTTTGACATGAGTTTTGTGAGTTAAAAATTGATTTTGAAAGAAGCTAACCTGAAGATTTAGCCAATAGCTGCTATTGAATTAGGTTGACAATAAAATTAAACTATTTTTATGAGTAGCTAAAAACATATTTAAAGCCATAATACATATTATTGTTAGTTTTGGCAAATAAAAATAAATTTTTACAATTGCAATGCCGAACATGTTCGTATTATTGTCCCCATTCATTGAAATTAATTGAAAAAATTCTTTTGGAACTTCAATGTGGATGACCTTAGTGGTAAAATATAGAATTGAGAGAATTGATATATTTCATATCGTCATTTGGAAGTATGTAGATGTTTTTGTTCTAAGAGTGTTTTTGGTTGTGATGTAGCGGTACCTATGGTAGAAGCCATGGTAGCCCTGGTTCTCGCGGACCAGTTGATGGCTCAGTACGCACAATGTTGTCTGTTTCCCATCGATCCAGAGCTACAAGAACCATTGAATTTGTCAAGTACTGAGCCAGTCAAAATGTCCACTTAAAAGGTGGCTATAACATATGTTTCATTCTGTTTGCCTTTTCGTATAGGTTGAATTCCAATGAGAGATTTCCATGGCCATGGCATTGCAAGTTCAAGGTTGGCCTTTGTTTTGGCTTTTTGTTCTTTAATAATTTTTAATGTGGGTGTTTCTGCTCTGTTGTAAGGGAAAATTACTATTTTAGTCCCTGAGGTATATCAATATTAATTATTCATCCTCGTGTTTTGAAAACCTATTTCATCCCTCAAGATTTGACTTCATCAATGAAATGATGGTTTCATAGTACTTCTAAATCATATACCGTGAGTCAAAAGGTTGAAGTTTATGAATAAATTTGGAGAATATATAATGACCAAGAAAATTGATAATGCAATTATATGCAAGCTTTGGGTAATTTAAAAGAAAAAATCATAATAGAAATCCAAATAAATGAGAAAGAAAGAAAGAATCTAATTTCTCGCACTTTCACATAAATGAAATGGAAAATTCAACTTCCTAATGTCAATGGATGATTGCATATGGAGTAACGATAGTTGGAGCGTCATATTCCTGTTGAACAAGATGTAAGGCCTATTTACTTTGTAGGAGTCATGGATCCAATCATTGTAGTCCAGCATGAAATAGATGAACATCTGAAAAATTTTCCGTTATGAGCAAAATTATGCATCTAAGTGGATAAATAAAAAAGAAAAAAAAATTCTCTGTAACTGCTCATATTTAAGTACATCAATTTCTTTATCAAGTTCAAGTACATTGATTTGGCGTAGACACTAGATATAACATAGCTGTTTTCCAAAATCGAACTCCTGCGAAATACAGGGGACATAAATGATAATTTGACTCAAGACTTGTCAGGCACCTATGTCAAATATTCTAGGGCTCTGTACAAGAATAACTAAAGACAAATCTATCTCTAACTAATTTACTTTTCCAAAAAAACAGAAACACAATAAATAATCTCAAAAAAATATTGGAAACTTCTTTCCTTTATTAGCTTCATTCATCAAATCACGTGGTAACAGAATTGCAAAAAAATAAAAATAAAAATCATTCATGTATTTTTATTCTGCTTATCTTAACCAGTTTCATTCATCAAATCTGTAAATAATAGATCTTGACAAAAAAAATCATTCACATATTTTTATGGATCAAATCAACAAAATACATTCAAATTTGATCTTCCATTTGAATCTCAAAATCAACAAAACAGATTTAATACGTTTATCTGTCTAAAATAAATTTAATATGATTTTTAATGCTTGTTTTATTATTTAGAATAAAAATTTATGAGTTTTGATATATTATGGATGAAAAACAGTTAAAAATAAATATGTTTGAGTTTAAAACCAATCATAAAAAAGAGAGAAAATCAAGTTGTTAGAAGTTGAAAATAATGTTTGCATTTAGTTTTTCTTACACAATAAAAAGTTTATAAACAATTTACAAAAAAATATTTATTTTAGTTTTATTTTTTTACCATTGATAAAACAAAAAAAAAATAGTTAGCATATATCATCATCAGCTTTTTTGGTTTATAAAACCATCAATAAAATAAACAAAAAGTTAGAATATAAAAATCATCTTCAATCTCTAATAAACATAAATTTCTCTTTTTTTATGGCTCATTTTTAAGTACAAAAATTTTAAAAATTAAGTACATAAAACAATTTACAGAAAAATGTTTATTTTAGTTTTATTTTGGATTTACTTTTAGTTTATCAAACTATAGATAAAAAAAAAAAAAAGAAAAACAATTAGAACGGAAACATCATCTTTAGTCTCTAACAAACACGATTTTTTTTTATAACAATATCAAGTAAAAAATATTTATACACAATAAAATGTTTATTTTTACTTTATTTACTCTTTATTTTAGGTTTACTGTTCAAAATTTTTTAAAATTAGTTTGCAGAAAAATATTTATTTTAGTTTTATTTTGAGTTTACTTTTGGTTTATGAAATCATTAATAAAACAAAAAGAACAAGAGGAACAAATAGAAAATAGTTCAAAATTTTAGGTTTACCAACTCAAAATTTTTAAAAATTAAGTATAGAAAATAATTTGTAGAAAAATATTTATTTTAGTTTTATTTTGAATTTACTTTTGGCTTATGAAACTATTAATAAAAAAAAACGTAAATATCATTTTCAACCTCTAACAAACACAATTTTCACTATCTTTTATGGTTGATTGTTAGCTCAAAAACATTCATTTGTTGACTGTTTTTCATCTAAAATGCTTTAAAAAAATTTATATTTTTTTATTTTAAACAACAAAAATAACACAAACAAAGATAAACCCAAATAAGAAGAACAATTAAAACGTAAACATTATCTTCAACCTTTAACAAATACTATTTTCTTTTTTTTTTTATAACTGATTTTTAACTCAAAAATGTTCATTTGTCAATTATTTACAATCTAAAATACATAACAATTCATGATTTTTTATTCTAAACAATAATAATAACAAAAATAATAATAAAACAAAATAAGAATAACAATTAGAATGTAAACATCATATTTAATCTTTAATAAACACGATTTTTTTCTTTTTTTATGACTGATTTTTAGCTAAAAAAATGTTCATTTGTCAATTATTTTCTATCTAAAATGCAAAGAAACTTATGATTTTTTATTCTAAACAACAATAACAACAAAAATAACTCATGATTTTTCATGTACAATAAATCAAAAATAATGATTTTCCATTCTAAACAATCAAACGAAACATAAAAAAACACATTAAATATGTTTAGAGAGAAAAATATTTAAAATAGAGAATTTTCTTTTTCTTTTTTGAGAGATAGAGCGCATGTCATCTTCTTCTTCTTTTTTTTTTTTTGGTTTTCTTCTTCACATAGACAAAACAAAAAAGATAAAAAAAAAAAAAAATTCAAAGTATAAAATTGTCTTTTTGGCAAACCATGATAAATTTTTTTTTTAAAAGATAGAGAGTGCAGTTTCCTCAATACTCTACTTATTTATAGCATGTTATTAGACTGAATTTTTTTTTTTTTTATTTATATCCGCGTTAAGATGAGTTAAGATTTTGTAGTATTTGCTTTCAATCATATATATATATATATATATATATATATATATATATATATAACAAGTGATAATATAATTTTTTTTTATTTGACCATGTAACAAATAAGTTGATAATTAATTATTTAAAAATTTCAATTAATCAAAAATATATATAAAGTTTAACAATACAAAAAATATTTCATGAAAAAACAACTTAAAAAATTTAATAATATAAGAAGTTATTCACATTCATAGAACTTAAGACTAATAATAAATATGGCAAACAAAAAATTGAAAGGATTAAAAAAAATAAAAAATGATCAGTAGAGAAATAAAATTATGATTTTTCTTTTTTATAAAAAAATATTATTATTAAAATTTATTGTATTAATTTAATTATAATTTAATTATGTTATTTATTTGAAAAGGTCTAATTAGATAATATTTTTATAAAATAATAACAAAATTTAATTATTGTTTATATATTAATTTTAATTAATTAATTAACAATATAAAATTTATTAAAATTTGTTATTATAATTATCATGCTATGTTTCTCAATCATTCGACTTCCTATGCATTCGAAATGACATTTCAATGTGTTCATGGGCTGGGCTTAGCCCAGATTTGGGTTCAAGTTGAAGCCCAATCTTAACCTTAGCAGACAAACAAAAAAAAAAAAAAAAAAAGAGCTAGGGACAAGGTCCAGGTTGATTTATGAACCACCCCATCCATATACTCGTAACAATGTTTTCAAAATCAGCTGGGCGATCGAATAAGTTAATTAACTGATTCTTAATTTAGTTAATTTGATTAATTTAATAGAGCTAATTGAATTTGTTGAACCATTAATTATATCATAATATTATATTATTAATAAAAATGTAAAAAAATATAAAATTTTATAAAGTAATAAAAAAAATTCTAAAAAAATAAGTCAATAAGACTTGATACGTCACAAATATTGAATTCATAGCGATTAGGAAAAATAAACAAAAGAAAACGCAGGTTCATCAATACACCAACTTGAAGAAGCGAACAATACTCAAGAGAATGTATCCTTCCATCTAAACCAAATCAGTCCACATAATCTGTGCTAACCACAAAAAAATCAATCACACAAAAAATCAATATACAAATAACAGAAAACTAACAATAGCAATACCCTTCTATAATTATACTATAAATAATCAAGAGAAAATCCCTATATATATATCACTACGAGAAATATATAATATACCAATGAAAAATTTCATCAATAAACGAAGCAATTTCGTAGGTAATATTGTTTATCGACGGAACATCAATTGCATTATTTTATTGGTAAAGTGTTGGTCGGTAAGACAATTCCAACGGAAATTGCATTTATCAGCAAACTTAACGATGGAATTTCTGAGGAATGTTGTCAGCAATTCCGTTGCTAAAATTCGTTGAAAATAAGTTGGTCATCCATCGGTGCATTAAACTATAATATAATATTAATTTAAAAATTCCTTCAGTAATCCATTAGTATATATTTAATTTTTTTAGCATTCTGGCGGTGATCTGTCAGGAGGTTTTCAAGGCTTTTTTAAAATATTATAATATTTTATATTGCTTACTATATTTATTATATTAATATTAATATTTTTAATATTAATTTTATAATATTAATTTATACTAATTTAAATATTAATATTCTATATTTAATTTTAATATTTATAATAGTAATTAATTTTATAATATCAATTTGATAATGTTAATATTTTACACTATTTATGATATTAATTTTATGATTTTATAAAAATAAAATAAATTTAAATAATAATACAAAAATATAACAAATACACACAAATATATATAACTAATTAGTTGTTGCATTCTCCAGATCAATAAAAAAATCATCAGCAACGTCAAAGTGATCAGGATCATATGCAAGAGGATGAGCAGCTATAGAAGCAAGAGCAACAATAGCAATAGTAATTGATGGCTGAGGTGGAGGCAGGGCGGGTGGCATAGGCACCTGCAGATGAGAGGGAAGATGTATCCCAATATGTTGGGACACGACGTGCAACCACTCTTTTATAGCTCGCATCCATGAATCGACAAAGTAGACGTGAGCCTCTCATCTATTCGCCTTTCGACCTCTTGCTGCAAGTCCTCGGTAGAAGACAGTGGAGCTGAAAAAGAGCTGGCACCCAAGGACTCGCCATAGAAACGAAGGGTCTGATTACCCATACCATGGATCCAACCCTTCATCTGACCCCTCATTACCAGTAGGAAAACCTCACGTTGACGAGACTCATCAAATCCTAGAAGTGGCTGCAATAGCTACTCACGATGTCTGAGAATACGATCTTGCATTTCGTAAAGTGTATATATATATATATATATTAATGAAAGAATAAAATATAAAATAAGTAAATTAGGAATTACATTAATTGTCCTAGATCGTGCATTAACAAATGTCTTCATGTCATGTTGATTCGTGTATGTATACACAAAGACATCAACATGATGAACCTCTCATCCCAACTGTCCAGCCTATTATGAAGGTAATAAAAAGAAGAAATTAAATTCAAAAGTTTAAACGGATAAAATAAATAGTAATTTATAAATGTAAAATATTTTTTTACCAGTTATTTAGCGTGCTCGGAATGGAGGATAGACTCTTTGTGTGCTTAGATGGACTTGAGTTAGGACCTCCTGTCTTGATCCATCTATTCAAGTTGGCCTAACGAGACACAACATGAGCATGTGAAGAACTCCACTAAATTTGCTAATAGTCCCAGGGCTCATCAGACACCCAGGTCTCCTTGTCCTTATGCTTTAAATTATGAAGCATATCCTTGTACTTCAAAGTAGCCTTCTTAAAGAAAGTTGTCTGGACTAAGACATCGATCACCTGGTCCCGTTAAAACTGATTCTGCAGAAATAATAAACACAAAAAAATAGTAAATAATTAAAACTTATTTTTGAAATATTTAACTTAGAATTATAAATATTACTTACTCCTCCCAGTAGAAGGTCTTCACAAATTGTGAAACATTCTTCCAAGTGTAGCCATCATGATGAATCTTCTACTTGAAGATCTTTCAGCGTGCACGAGAGCATTTATAAATATATACAAACTGCAAAAAATTAAAAATAAAAATTAGTTAGTGTTATAATTAATAAGATAATAAATAAGAAAATAAATAGAAAATATAAAAAAATAATATTACATACCTCCTGTGCTGTAAATAAATATGAAGTCGTAACTTAGGTGCAGGAACTGTATACGCCTCATATTGATCTATTAGTGTCAATGGCGTAGATGGAGCAAAAGGAGGATCCTAAGTAGGAGATGAAACTGAAGGAGTCGAACCAATGAGCAGCATTGACGTCGAGGGAAGTCCAACCATTGAAGTCGATGTACTGGTGGCTGGAAGTGGTGGTATAGGCGGCCTGCGATCACAGGTATGTCCCCTAGTTAGCGTACCACTTCAGAACAGTGTACCTGAATCACTAGGTAAACGACATGTCATTTGAATGTACATATAAAATTATATATCTAACGTAATATATACATACCAAATTTTCTACTCAAATTTATGCATTAACATATTTAAAAATTAAATACACTGAAATTTTTTACTTACTATGCATCATCATACTCTATATCACCTTCACACATTATATCTCCTGATGATTCATATTCTGATTGTAGCTCTATTTCATCATCAAACTGAATATCATCTTCATCATTTAATTCAATGAACGGCACACCCGAATCATTTAAAATTTCTAGTGGCTCTTCCTCTGTAATTTCTATAAGTAAATTTTATTTCACATCCTCTTGAAACGAAATTTGAGATGATGTCTTAATAACAGATTTATTGATGCAAACAGCCAAGGCTTAAGTAAAGGATCCACTTCAACTTCAAGGCCCAATCATAAGAGGAAGGCTAAAGAAATTTAAGGAGGCAATTGGAGCATTCATGCAACAAGGAGTTACACTTGGATTAGCCCAAGCAGAGC